>WTSP01015533.1:0-25244 GCA_025331215.1 Actenoides lindsayi | reverse complement strand
AATTGGGAAGAAATGTGGAAAAAAAGGTTGCAGAGCTCAGAACTGTCAGAATTTGATCAGCCTATTCTAGTATGAAGGAGCAGCTGTTTGACTAATAGCTCTAAGGGAGTTTTTTTGCTGTGGTTGTTGTCACAGATTTCGCCTCTAAGCTACTGAGGCATTTTTCCCACCAGGAAAACAAGTAGAAAAACTGAATATACTCTACAAATTGTTCATATTTAACATCTACAGTCTCAGAAAATCTTGGTTATAACAACACTAGAGTGAACTAATTACGCAAATACATTCCACTTTTAACTTTACTCTTCTTCATACTGTCTGCAGTTACGGCTTGACCCGCCTGTTGCATTGCGTTGTAACCGTAGTCTGTCCTCTGGGGTGGCTGCCATCTTTGTCACAATCATTTACCCAGTTGCAGCACAGCAGAACTCTTCCACTGAAAATTCCTTTTTCTGCTTTGAACTGCTGTTTTCACTGACGTTCATTTAAACGTGCCTAGACTTGTGTAAAACTCTCTTGACAAAGGAACATGCTTTCGTTTCATCCCGCGTGTACTTTCCCATTCTTTCAGGTTTAAGCAACCTGTTGTTGGAGGGCTCCTGACTGTTAAAGAAGAACTATCAAAACGTGTCCTGTTTTGACCTGTGTTATTCCAAACCAGCCATACTCACTTGAGTCCTTGACACTCTTGTTTTAGTCTTTTGAAAGGCTCTGTTTGCAGTGTGTTTCAGTTTCTGAGATTTTTAGCCAGATCAAAGGTGTGGCTCTGAACCACGTTGTCACAGTGTCACCACTTGCTAACAGTTGCAAATGACAAAAGGAAACAGGTAATTTTTACTCACCAGAAGTGAGGGTGGACCACCGGAATCGGCATTGCCATCTTTGAATTGGAAGCTGCTCACCTGTGCCTTTCTGTTTGTGAGATTTGCTTGTATGAATTAAGTTGGGAATGTTAATTCTCAACTGCTGTGAAATTGCATGCTTTTCTGGACTTTTGAGTTCAAAAATGCTTCACTGAAGGGGGTTTCATAAAGGTTTGGAAGAAGGTGGTTGGACCTTAGCTAGACAGACTTGGGAGATGTCCCAGGGAGTCCAGCCTTCAAGCTGTCTTTCAGTTATAAAATTATAACTGCTTGGGTTTCTAATCTCCATAACATGCTGGTTTTGGAAAGATGGATTTTTTTGTCAGTTGCTGTTATACATTACAGGTACTAATAAACTTTGGAAATATTCTTCCTTTCTTTCAAATTAACATCTGCATAGCTTAGAAACTCAAGCAGTATATACTTCATGTATTTCCTTTCTGCTGTCGTTTTAATGTACTGTTCCTTGCAAATTTGATCCTCTGATTTAAAAGCTGAAAGAGGCTGTTACTCTAATAACACTAAGTTACTGTGAGTGTTACTGTAATAACACTAAGTGGACTGAGTGATGAACTCCATTGCTGCAAGCTCCTTCTGTCCAGAAGAGTTATGCAGTTTCTGAATCACTAATGACCACAAAAAAAATCAAACTCTGAGTGCTTGAAGGCATCATTCCTTTTATTGTTCTGTAAAGAAGTGCATGTATTAAAAACAGATTAAATTCCTCTATCTGGAATGTGAAATGTTAATTTTCTGTTGCATAAATGAAGAAGCAAACCTTCAGAATTTGATTGCCCTAACCTCTCCCTGCATATACCTTCATCTCTTCGTTAGTTAAAGTGGATGTTTGGAATTGACAGTGAGGATTTTACTCTTGTCTCAGTTTCCTGCCTTGGCTATTGAACACCAGGTGAGTTACTTGCTTCCCTTGCCTGCAAACACATACTTTTTTTTTTTTTTCAATGATGTGTGAGAAAGATCCAAGGTGATCTCTAGTGACTACAGAAGAGCTAGGTATGGAAAGGCATGTGTCTGGTGGGAGCCACTTTGGCAGCACGAATTTCCTGATCAATTAATAGTGATGCTGAATTAAAAGATTCCATAAAAAGAGGAATTAATTTTATATTGCTAGAAGATACTAGCCATTCAGGCAGAGAACATCATGTATATCCTCCCATGTAGACTTTTTGGCTGCCATGCTCAAGAAAAGAAAGGTGTTTAATACAGTCAGCTTCTTAAACTTTGAACTGTTTTCTTTTTTGCCCCCTTCTTTCTCGGTTTAACTCAGAAGTAGAAACAGAAAAGTACTATTTTTTCCTGTGATCTTGCAAGTACTGACAGATCATCAGGGCATGTTCTGCTCAGGTGACTTGTGCAGCCTTTAGAGTGCAGGATTCTGATGTGGTTGATAGTGTGGATCTTCTTTAAAAACCTGCCTTCTGGGAAACTGTCCTGGATCAGTGCATTTGCTTTGGTAGTGCTGCTGATGGGCCAGTTTTTGGAGGTCCAAGGCCTTTTACTTCCCTGCTGCAAGGACTTGAACTGAACAATAGCAGAGAAAGATTTTTCACTATAGTCTGAGCAGGTGCAGGATAAACGAGTGACCATCTGATGGACTGAAAGACTTTGGAGATGCCATATTGTTTCTTGGCGAGTCAGACATTCCTGGTGTTGCTACAGGTTGTATTTTATGTGTATTAGCTGCAATGGAAAGAAGGTGCTATTATTGAGAGGATAGACTGTCAGCTCTCTCTCCTTCTCTTTTTTTTTCCTTCCTTTTTTCTTTTTCTTTTTTATTTTTTGAGCAGCCAAATAGGAAGCATGTGGTGCTGAGTCTGTAACGTCAGCTTGAGAAAGCACTTCACTGCTGAGCTGTGATTAGTGTGTTGGTGTATGTGAACTTGTCCTTTGCTGTAAAAAGTAGATGTGTATTGTACTTTGAGTTGTATGGTTTGGTTTACTTTCTGAAGTGCAACCTCTCCTGCTTTTAAGGGAAAATCATGAAGTTATTGTTGTGGAGTTCAGTATGGTCCAGACAGCCTGACTGAAGAGGCCAGTGAATTCTCATCATCAGAATTTACTCAAATTGATTTAAGAAACACATGCAATCAACAACAGCAGCTTTGAGTAATATTCTTAAGCTCAGTCTATTGATTGAGTTTAGTTTTCCTTTTCTTCAACTAAACATGTGAGTGAATTAAACCAGAACAATTATCTCAGTATGAATTGTGTGTGTTTTTATAAAGAATGATGCCTCTGGTTGGAAGGATAACAACCCAGCTGACAGTTGTGTAACTGGCTTTTCTGATTTGGCAGCATCTGTCAGTGGGGTGGAACCTGACAGGAGCAAGGCAGCTCTCTGCAGAGGGGTGTATTGGATGCCTCTCGGACTGGGAGGTGATGGAGATCACGGCCCCCCACTGTCAGAAACACATCTGGGCTTGTTTAGAAATCCAGGCTGCCTTTTCATGTGAAATAAAGTCCTTTTCATTCTCCCCTCTTTGAGCAAAGTGTTTTCCTACGCAGAATGGACGCTGGAGAACAGGAAGCGTGTTTGTAATCAGCAAAAATCTTATAAATTCTGGGTTATTTTGGGTGCCTAACATAGGTTTCTATTTATGTCACTTTATTTCTTGCTGTTTACCTTTTTGTTTGGCCTTGTTGCATTGTTTGTATGTGCATGTTTAGATAACAGTAAGGCTATTACCTGAGATTTTTCTTAATTTGTCAACTAAATTTGGTGAGTGTGGTCACATGAAAAAAGCCTTTTTTTTTTTTTTTTTTTTTAGTTATTCTATTGCAAGTCTATGCTTAGTGAAGGCATGCATTTAAATAGCATTTATTTTAAATCTGTTGTTTTGTCTGTTCTTCCAGGGGGGGAAATCTCTCTTCATTGTTTGCCTTATATCTGCTAGGAGACAACCATTAGAGACTTCCATATTAACAGGGAAATTTGAATTTCAGTGGAAACTTCTGTTAGAATTTTCTTTAAAGTTATATATTCAATGTAATTCACTGCTAGCCTTGTTATCTTCCCTACTCGCACCTAGGAGACAGAAACAAACTAAATATACTGCCCTTTGATATAGCAGCTGCATTCAGATATGTACTTTTTTTTTTTTTTTGTCTGACGTAACATGACTAAAAAATAATTTGGGAAGTGTTTTCCTAGTTAGTGAGGTTTTGTTTTCAGTTCTATGCCAAAAAAAGATGACCAGACTCTGTTGATGTAGAAACTGAAATCTGGCAACCCACTTGCTTAACTCAGCATCATATATACAACAGTTCTGATAGAAAATTTGTGATTACATAATGTACAGCTGGATAAAACATTATAACATCTTAGTTGTTTAATATTCTAGCTGCCTGAACTTGGTAAACTCTTACTGGTACAGTTGGGTGTCACACTCCTATCAATGGCCTATGATGCTGAAGAATGTTGAAAGTGCTCTTATTTTCTGGTACAGTCTTTTTGATTTTACTCATTAGAATTTGATTTGAGTTTTTTTTAAACACTGGTCTAAGATACAACCACATTACTTAAGATTATTTCTGTATAAATATATTCTGTTTTCTGCTTTGGGGTTACCTGCCCAGTCATCAAAAGAATCTGTAACTCATTGAAGTCGGATTTTGCAGTCTGCTTTCTTTTGTAGCTGCCCAGCCTGAGCCTAAAAAGCTAAGTGACTGATGTGACTCAGTTTTGTTTGGGATGTGATTTATATTTTGTGCTGTTCTTCCCCATAGCCTAATTGTTTTATTAATTGGAGTTATGTTTTAAACTACTATATATTAAGGTTTTTTTCACCTTTCTTTCTCCTTCCATGAACGTGGCAAGTATCTCAGAACTCTACAGCAGTGTATCACATGTGTAAAACTGTTAATAAAAAGAAGGATAAAGTTCTTCTGTTTAAAAAAAATAATATATATAAAGGTCATTCAGGATCATAGAGTTCATGGGGTTTTCCAGCATTAGAGAACAAAGATGTTTTAATAAAAAAAAAGACATTTTGAAGTTTTTGTGGTTATAGTGCCCCCTCTTTAGCTGGATTTTGCAGAATCCTGATGATCTTGATGATAGCCTAAGACCCAAATCTGTAGACTTGTTGGTTTTGCCAATAGCATCAAAATGACAGAGTGTTTTGTTAGGGGGAACTAGACCTTTCCTGTCAAGTTGTCTGCTTATAAAAACATAATTGACCTGTTTGGTGACTAGGATACTTGAATTTGGTTTGAACACTTTCCACGCTGCTTTAACCTTTTAAATCAAGTACATTATTTGTCATCTTTGTGAGTGTCTGAATTCTGTTCAATTGATCCCTGTTGTGCAGGATCATAAACAGTGGAATCTTTCGGCACAAGAGCGTGTGTTGCACATTGTAAGGGATAATAGACCCCTTGCTCTAAGCATTGGAATTCCTTGCTTTTTGATGGATTTCTTTTGCATTCTCATTTGGGGGGAATTTAAAAAGATGATATCTGAGAATCCTAAGTAATTTGTTAAGGAGTGAACCAGGCTGGGTTAAAATACATCTCCTGTTGTTTGTATGAAAATCAGGTTTTAAATTACGGAAGTCAGCTCCGTGTTTGGCATAAAGAAGTAGGATTATGGTTCTGCTTTGGGGAAACAGGCTAAATGTTTTATTGGAACAGTTGCTTGGTATGGTGCCTGAATTCTGGTGCCTTACTAATAAAGTGGATTAGGTGGTAAAAATTATCATTGTAGTTATGAAGTAACTGATGTATAGAGGTTGAGAAATTAGAAGGGTTTTTTTCACTCTGTTGGCTTTGAAAATCAGTTACATCTCTTATGAGTATTACTGTGTATATCCTAAATAGAAAATACAGAAAGATGCTTTTGACAGTGTATTCCTTATATCTTTTATAAACTTGCACATGAGGGTTAGCTTTATTATTAATTTATGTTATCTTTAACATTGAATTGTATTAAAAAGTTGGATCTGCTTCTAAAACTATTTTGAATCCTTGTGTTGTTTTTGATAAAACTATAGTGTCACTTTTATATCAAGGTCAGTCAACCATCTAAGCTCTAGGTATGTAAACACTAGTATATTTTTTGTTGCCATTGGTTTGAAAGTTTTAATGTGAAAGTTGTTGGAAATTCAGTGTTTGTTGTTTTGGTCTTAGTAGGAATCTCCTTAAAATGATTTTAATGCGAGGAGCTGTTAAAAGAATGGGTGCAGAACAGGAGTTCAGGGCTCCTTTGAATTACGTTTGCCTGGTAAGGTAGGGTAATTTGGAACTACCATGAGAATAAATAGGCTCTGTTAGCTTTAATCAGCATCTAAGAAAGATTAAACTGATCCTTTAAAAGGGAAGAAATGTGGCACCAAAATGGAAAATAATATAGATTAAAAACCTCAGGAGACTAAATTTAGGGAAGAAAATTTGTACTACAGTTGGGCATTTTGATAGACTGTAAACCCATAGTCTAGAAAGGAAGATCTGCACAGGAAGTAATACAGTTTTGAAAGGAATATCTCCAATCTGTTCAAGGAAGGAGAGCCAGGTTACTGACAGGTAACCTGTCCTTTTGTATTTGAACAAACTAGACCTTTTTGCTACAGGTGAAGCAATGTTAACATCAAATATAAATCTAGGTGGTGTGTTTTAAAGCCGATGTCAATCCTGACTCATTTTATGAGAGTGGGTTTTTTTGGTTTCCTTCTTCCCCCATTTTTTTTATTAGAATTTTATCATTTCACAAAAAGAGTAGTTTTTGTGCTCATGAAATATGACGTTCGTAGATCTAGAGACTGAAGTTTTTTCCTTATCAATGAAACAAGGTACAGCCAGACTACAAAGAACACTTCTTCATATTGCTGGAATGTCTCAAGTCTTGTGCTTTTAATCAAGGTTAACTCCTTCTCCACACACACTGCCAATATTGCTGTTAGAGTGGGTGAATTTCTTTAGAGAGATAAAATGTGTGGGTGCCCATAAAATGTATGTTGAGATCACAACGCAGTTGTCACGTAGTAGTTTTGATCTCTTCCAATTTCCACAGGACTGAATAATCCACTAAAAGTGTGAAGTCTCTGAATATTTGTTCCATTTGTATTTCTGACTGCAAGCCAGTAAAATGATGTTAATTTAGTATTGTGTGTCTGAGTACTGTACTGTGACCCTTTTTCTGTTCAATAACAGTGTGCTATTTATTCCAGGATGATGTGATGATGCCACAGCGGGTCAGACTGCAGCACGAAGCTGCCATTCAACATCCAAACAGTGTGAGTACTTTTTTCTTGTGTGTATTTGTGTGCTTTTTTTATTTTTCCAGAGTGCCGGATACATCTTTAAAAGGATATGAAAATTTCACAGTAGGGCTGGTGGAGGCAAAGCAGTAACCAGTGTATTCTTTCCCTTTATTTTTAATCCTTGCTCTGAATAGTGGCTTTGATTGACCTTCTTTTCTTCCATTTAGTTCCTCTGTTCAGTAAATGAAGTCTCCTTATGACAGTGATACTCTTCTTCAAAGATGTATACAGGTTTCACTAATGTATGTAATCTGAAGAATGCCTTGTTTACATAGCCTTACTAAGTAATGTGAAAAGCTGTAAGGGTTGGCTAAAGCTATGGCTTATCTGGTTTTAATACTTATGAAACTGTATGGATTGTTATCACTAATAAAGTGGCCTACAGTTAAATGGATGTTTCTCCTAATGTCTGCCTACAAAAGAAACTGTTATTAGAATGCCATTCTTTAGTTCTTATGAAATAAACTCTCAAAAGCATTCTGTGAGAGAGTTGTTTTATTGTCTATATCATTTTGAATTTAAATACATTCCTGTGATTAGGGCAAGTATTCTTTAGAGAAAATTCTGTGTCTATATTCTACTTACCTGAAGATAATAAATGTAAATAATTTTTTTATGGCAATGACTTGATTTGTCAATGTTATTGACATAGATACTCTTTTATACACTTGAAAACTTGAGTTTCTATTCCTGTCATCAATGTTCAGCAAAAATAGGCTCATTATTTTCACCTATCTGACATTTTCTCTTGTGAGGTTTGTTTCAACGTGCAAGAGATTTCAGGGAAGGAAAGTTCAATTGACTTGATCTGTCAAGAAGGCATTTCCTGCAGGTCTCAGAACAAAAGAGACAGTTTTAGGATTATCACTCTCTGGCAATTAAATACCTTTGAACTTTTCCTCCAAAACACACTTGCTTCCAATGAGATTATTGTGGTTGTTTCAGCTGAGGAATGTCTGCCAAACAACCTGCTGCTTAGTGGTGAATTGTGTACCTGCTCATCGCACCACCTGTATTAGGGCTTGTATGAAACCTGATAATCTTTATTTTTAGGAGTACCTGAGTAGCAGTTAACCTAATTCATATTATGAGCATAATAAAATGATACGTTGAAAGTTGTTTTTGTTCTGGTATCAATCAGTTAATGTAATTCTGTAGTAAGGTGCCAAAAAACCGGCGAGGCGAGTTGTTCCAGTAAGCTTGTTTTATGGAAACGAGTGTTAAGAGCGATCATATTTCTTGCTGATATGACTTTTATATCTGTACATTCAGACGTCTTTTAAATTAGACTAATTTCAACTAGCAGTTTGTAGTCTATTTAGAAAGCACTTAAACTGTTTTGTTTATATTCTGTTCTACTTCAGTGCCGAACAACATTCAGTATGAACTATTAAATGCCAATCACATAAGTAACACTGAGTGCCTGAGTAGACTGAAGGATATATCTTCATCATGTATTATAAGCAACACAAACTTGTTCTTTGAATGCTCTAAACTAATCTAAACTTGTGGTCCTGTTTTAGTGTGGTACTTGTGGTAGCTTGACCTTGGCTGGACACCAGGTGCCCACCAATCTGCTCTGTCACTCCCCTCCTCTGCAGGACAGGGTTTGTGAGGGGAGAAAATTGGATTGGAAAAAACTCGTGGGTGAAGATAAAGACAGTTTAATAAAATCAAAAGCAAAAGCTGTGCATGGAAGCAAAGGAAAACAAAAGATTAATTCTCTACTTCCCATCATCAGGTGATGTTCTGCAGCTTCCTGGGAAGCACGGTTTCAGTACACATAGTGGCTGCTCCAGAAGACAAATGTTATAATAAAGAATGTCATCCCCCACCACCACCACCCACATGCTTTCTCTTGGCTTTTATTGCTGAGCAGACACTATATAGTCTGGAATATCCCTGTGGTTTTTTTGTGGTCAGCTGTCCTGGTTGTGCCCTCTCCCAAGATCTTGCCCACCGCAGCTTACTGGTGCAAGGTTGGTGAGACAGCCTTCATGGGTATGAGCACTGCTCACCAGTAGCCAAAACAGTGGTGTGTTATCAACACCTTTCTAGCTACCAACACACTGCCCAGCACAGTGAGGGCTCCTCTGGTGAAAGTGAACTCCACCCCAGCCAGACCCAATCCAGTACTACTGGCCTATATGTGAAGTTTTGCAAAAAGTAAAAAGCTTTGCATTTTACTAAAGAAAACGAGCGGAAGTCAGTCTGAACTGCTGTGGGAAATAAGGATTTCCACCTCTCAGTTACCTGACACCTTAGTACCTAGAATCTTCAATTTAGGAAAGTGTAAAAATTGTCAGAAATGAATGGAGAGAAAGGCCTGAGATTTTTAACCCTAAAAGAAATGGTAGATGTGTGGGTTTCACATATGGCATAGAGGTAGTACCTCTGGCTAGAGCCTGTCTCGTGCCATCACCTCCTCTCTTTTTTTTTTTTTTTTTTTTTACGGAATTGGAGGGATTCCTCACAGCTTTTTGGGCAATTACTTTTGTTTTGGTTTTGTTTTCTTTAGGCTTCTACTGATTTTTATTTCCATTATTTCTTGCCTTACATTGTTTCCTTTTAGGTGTAAGGATTTTCCTTCTTTGTTCTTGAACCCTACGAAGGCAAAAATGAATCTGTTTGAATTGAATGGAAGGGGTTTTTTTTCCGTTTGACAGGTGTAGAAAATGTTTGTAATGCTTATATGAAGTATACCTTCTGGGTTAATGTTGTATTTTACGGAACTCAAATTCAAAGGAAACGAGGATGTTTCTAATTGTTCCTGATAAGCAAATAGATCAGTTTGGTCCAGAGCCCCCAACAGTTCTGACACAAATTGAGTTACTTTGAGAAAAGACATGCTGACCTTCTGACTACACATCTAGTGACCAATGTCAGGGTGGACTGCTGTTCTTAAGAGAACGATCTCTTCTGTCCTCAGAATAAT
This sequence comes from Actenoides lindsayi, assembly GCA_025331215.1. Classification (NCBI taxonomy): domain Eukaryota; kingdom Metazoa; phylum Chordata; class Aves; order Coraciiformes; family Alcedinidae; genus Actenoides; species Actenoides lindsayi. Next base: position 15,168 of record WTSP01015533.1, on the reverse strand, counting down.
TGTGCCATTGAATTTTCTGGTGTTGGAAGATGATTTGAATGAAGTTTGCTGTGTTTGAAGATCTGACTGTAACTTCAGTCAGTATTGATAAGCCAGAGTAGGTGGAGAGGGGCAGGGCAGGGGAAGGAAAGTGGAAGCTTGAGAAGTGCCTATGAAGCAGTGAGGTTTTTTGGTTTGTTCCTGAAATTCTAACATGCAGACTTGGTCTTTCCATTGTTTCACATCTTCTTTTGACCTGCATTTTTGACTTTATGTAGTCTCAGTGTACTTTCTGAAATTTGTTACTAATCTTAGCCTTGCTAGTTGTTACTGAGAGCCAGATTTGAAGACTAGTAGTCCTAGTGGGCTCTAATATTGGGAGCTTCAGTCTACTGTCATTACTACTGTAGATTTACAGGTAGAAAAGTCTCTTTCTCCAACAAGAGAAATACTCTCCCAGATCCTAACTAAACCCTGAGGTTCTTCCTCTTTCATGTTGTTCTTAAATGTGGATGGCCTTACCCTGACTTGAAGCCTCGATATTGAACAGCAGAATCAAAGATGGCAGATGCTTTGGAATGACTCCCCAACCAGTTGTTCTGCAAAGAAACTGGTGTCTCTATCTCTGAAAAAAGCAAGAGGCTTTTTCCCAGGTGCAAGTACTGGAATATGCCTGGGGTAACACTGCAGCTGCCCGTACCTTTATCAGTCTCATTTCCTATATTGTACACTACTTAATGATGCTTTAAAAAGTAAGAGCAAATTAATTTCCACTCTCAGAAGCTGTTCTTATCTGGAAGACTCTTAAAAAAAAAATCTTGTAGGATGGAGCTGTTCTGCCACTCAACATTTAGAGTGGAGGATTTGGGATCTCAAAGGACAGATTACTAATACATGATGATTTCATTAAATACAGCTTTCTGGAACTGCATTTGTCTTGTGAATATTTTACATTATCTCCAAGTCCTGTTGACATGAATTCTATAAATAGGACACTGTCAGAAGACACAAGTTTTTGAAACTTTGCATGTTTATACTACAAATTCCTAAGCTCTGCTAGCTCAATATGAATACCTACTTTGAGCAGTTTGAAAGCTTGGGGTCATTGTCCTGTCTAAGGATAATATAATAGCCACCAACCTTTTGGTCCTGAATGGCCAGTGCATATGTGCTCTTAAGTTATGCTGCTTACAAGTGCACCTTCAGATACCTTGTGCTCTAATCAGGTAAGGAATGCCTGTGTTACCAGAGAATGAACAACTGTTACTAAAAGGTCTCGCTCTAGTCTTTGTTTATCTCTAGAAGCAACATCTATCCCATTTATCCACAGTAAGCCAGGTGTTGCTTATGTACCAACCACAAAGCATGTATGTTTTGTTGGCAGCTAATGTGTGGGAAGATTTAAGATCATGTGTCCCTTAATTCTGAAAAAAACAATAATCAAGCCTTCATAGCTTATTTTACTTCTACTTGTATTCTTCTGGAGGAGATCCAGCTTTGTGTACATATGTGCACTAGTATGTTCTACTGAACAAGACTTCTGAATTTTGAGTAGCCCAGGAAATTATTTCCCAAACCCCAGACACACAATGCAGTCTTTCATGTCTATGTGCCACATTTATTCTGTTACTTTATTTGAGCAGAACCTTTAAGAACTCTCAAAGCTTCGTGTTTCAAGGAGAGAGGAGATCAGCAGTATCTGCTCCCAGGTTATCTTGTTACCAAGTTCTTGCATCACTGGATGTGGTTTGGGTACACTCTTTGAGAGCTCAAGTAGCAATAAAGAGCTTCTCTGGAATGTGTGTAGTTCCTGAGGTGCGTAGGTACCTGGCCCCACTTTGCCAGGCCACATTATGGGGGCTTTCAAGAATAATGCAGCACTTGGAATACTCTTACAGTTTTTCTTTTTCCTAAAGATTCCAGGTACTGGAAGGAGGAAAGAAGGGTGCTAAAATGAGATGTACTATTCACACTTAAACCCCACTGTCTTTCTTATCTGCCTTGGAGCCATACTGAGTATTTTTGGACCCCATATGGACTGCTGGGCATAGTGTTACTTTATTTTTCCTCACCCTGTTTAGTTTGGGTCTGTTTGTGCCACAACAGTATGACTATGCACGTGAACAGCCTGTGGCTTCCAATTTCTTATCTCTTTCTTTCTGTAGAATTGCTTATAAAATAGCTAAGGTCATCCTCACTGTCTCCCACATCTTCCCAACAGCGGGCAATGGAAATAAAGAACGTTATTTCCTTTTGTTTTCACCAGCTGAATAAGAGGTGAACCTGTACCAGTGTCAGAATGAACACCTTTGGTTTTGTTGTAAAAGTACTAGCCTCTTTCTCGAATGTGCAGGACACTTAGGCAAGTGAGAGAACGTTGAGTATAACCATTTGCATTTCTTCAAGGAGAAATTCACACTGTTTTGCATCTCTAAAGCAAATTTTTGGCATATTCTGTAGCTTGGCTTTAGATCAACAGCTTCAGTGCCCAAGGCCATTTTAACCTGTTGCATTGTCTGCATGTGTTAACCAACTGACTAGATTCTGCATATCTTTGATGGTCGCTGTGACTCTAAGGTAGCTGATTGGACTGGGTGAACTGGAACAATACCTGGCACTGGCAGCACAGACCTGTTCCTCTGCCTCTGGGGAAGCTGGAAACAAATACTGCGCAAGCAGCAAGTGAACAATTGGGTGCCATAGGTGAGCTTGAGCCTTCCTTTAAGGCACCACTCTAGGCCAAAAGCGTTGTATGTGTCTTCCCCTGCCTTCATGGAAGCTCACTAATTAATTAAACTTAGAAATGAAGGGGTTTTAGTGCTTCTTTTTTTGTGTGTTTGGTTCGCGTTGCTTTTTGTTTGTTTGTTTTTCTTTTGGTCTGGACACATAAATGTCTTGCTGTTGGAAGTTACAGTCTAATAGATAATTTTTTTTTTGTATGGTCAGTGTGCTGCATGCCATTCTACTTGCCTGGACCTGTTACACAGTTTTGTTACATGGTAGAAAGACTGGGTTTTTTTGTCGCTCCCCCCCTCCTGCCTTATTTGTTTCTTGAGCAGTAGTTTGAGTCGTTTTGCTTTCTCTTTTTGTCACCAAAATGATCAGGTTGCAATGATTATTGATTATTTCAGTCCTTTTAGCTTCCACTTTATTCATTTAAATCAATACCTGAAATTGCAAGTAGAGGTTTTCTTAGTAGCAACAGAAAGAGTAAATAATAAAATGAGTAGATCATCTCTTACAGGTATAATTAAAATAAAGTTTTAGTGGTACATGAAGGAAATATTTGTGTTGAACAGAACTTTTAAGATCAGCATTCTGAGCATTTATATGGCTGTCATGATAATGAGATCCATTTCTTTTTCAAAATACCTCAAGATTGACAATGTTTTGACTATTTTTACATCGGCAAGAGGCAGGGGTTTTATGTTGGTTAATCCACGAGAACAGTTTTTGTGGCAATGGCTTGACAAATAATGAGCTTTTGTTCTGAGTGTGAAATGATGAATACATATTTCTTATATCATCTGTCAGTGAGTTCCATATTTTAGATCTAGCTCTTGTCCGTGGAGGGAGGGAGGTGATTCTAGGTAGTCTGGACCAGTTCCCATGTACTGTCTTGCATATCAGAGCAGTTCTTTAAGTCAGAGTGTTCACTGATTGTTTTATATACAAAAAGAGCACTGTATGTAAATAGCGTGTTCTAAGGGATTTGTTTTGCTGAGTAGTTAAGGTGCTAGTGGAAAAACCATCCAGACAATTGTTTCCATCTCATCTCAGGTGTGCAACTGCATGTGGAGAAACTCTTCTGATCACTCTGACTTTGGCTTGTGCAACAGGAACTTCTCAGTGGAGTTTCTTACTGAGCAGCTGTGCCATAATGTATCACATTAATGTGGTTTTGTTTGGGGTTTTTTTTTTTGGTCCTGCTTATTATCAGAAGTCTGGAATAAAGGCAGAAGATTGTTTTATCCGTCTTGTGCCAGGCTGGGCTGCTCCATGATGAAAGGGAGCACAGGATAAAATTAAAACTGGAAAGAAAAATAAAGAGGGAGATCACCTTATACATTGGCAGTCACCAGTAGCAGTTTGGGAATACTGGCAGTCCTCACCGTGCAGTGATTTTTACATTCCACATACCAGTGGAGTTTGGTCACCTCTGAAAGATCTTAAAGCCTTTTGTTTGTTGTATCTTCTTGTTAGTCTAATGTTAGGGCAGTCCCGAAAATAACAGATTATCTTTCAGGCTACACACTGGGCTGCTTCTTGTATACTTTCTCTTGGGAGTCAAAATTGTTACTATGCAGCCTGGTAGTTACATTGCACTTCCACATGGATTTATTCTATCTAATGAACAAGGGAGCCTGGTTTGTATGGCTAGAGCTGGCAAAATTGAGATAATGTATGTCTCCTGTACCTATTTCTTGTTCTTAAAATAGTTTTTTGTTACATGGTACTAATTGGAATTCAGAAGCTCTAAAATTTATATGGATTTTCATGTAATTCCACTTGGTTCTTTTTAAAAATTTATTTTCTTTTTAAAGTGGAAACCATGCGAAGGAAGAGTTTATTAGATATTTTGCTCATCTAATGGAGTTACAAGTCTTTACTAAATTAATTAATAAGTGACCTGGTCTAAATGTGTTCATGAACTATTGAGCATATTTGGATCATGGTATGATGTTACACCGTGAAAAAAATCCATATTATATTAGGAGTATGTCTTCATGGAGACTTAGCAGACAGAAGCTTACTCCATTTGAAAAGTGTAACTGTGATGAGAGCAGTGCTGAACCCTAGCCAGTATTTCCTGCCTTGCAACAGTATTAGCAGGGCTTGGATCTGCTCTCACAGCAGCTTCACAGCTTCTGGTCAGCCTGGAACACAGGCAGGCTGAGGTTATATCTGCCTAGAAAAGATCTACTCCCAGGAGCTTTAGATCAACTCTTGTTTATTTGAGGTAGTGTGATGCAATGGGCAAGGACCTCATTTAGGAATGAAAAGATGCAAATTTGCCTCCAGAAGGTGCAAATTTGCCATTCCTTGCCTACTGCTTTAAGGAGATGGCCAACAACGTTGTTCTGTAGTCTGACCCTTTATTCCTGAGGGGTTTTATTATCTTTTCTCTACTTAAATTAGGCAGTGTCTTAGTCAGGACTGCAAAAAACGGTAAGAAGTATCTCGTAATTTCCCAGGTGTGAGAAGATAATAAGCATATGTGACTCTTTACTAAACTGTCATTAAACAGAATGTTGAAATATTATGTGTCTGGTGTGATAGGAAAGTCCATCCTTCCTGTGTGAACAAGTTAGTGGTTGTCCATCCCTCCTTCTGTGTCTTCTACTGAAGTCCAGGTTTTACTCCCTTTTAGTGTTTTGTCTTCCAGTTGTTGCATAGCTTAGAGATTTTTCTTTGATAAATGCTTTTGTTTTGGACGTGAAGTTGATTAAAATCTTCATCACGTAGAATTTAAGTAATCTTTGCTTCTCCTGGCTGAATTTGCATCAGCTCTTCTGCCGTCTCCCTTACTCAGCATGTTTGAGACAGATCAGCGTGTGTTGCCCAGGCAAGTCCTAGCAAGCTGTGCCTGTAGAGTTTAGCTTTAATGCAAGCATTCATGTAACAGCTATTGAAGAGAAATTAATTGGATACTGGCTTGTCTTGAGGGGTAGCTGAAAAGATCAAATTGGTTTGTCTAACCCTGTTAGTAGAAATTTGGTCCATTAAGTGGGTGAAGTAGACCTGAGGAGGCTGTGGTCCATCTTTCGTGTGGAGGGCAAAATGAGATTAGATTCCTGAGGTGATTACTTACAATTGTCAGTTGCTTAAAATCAGTTTATTTTTGATGTAGGAGAAAAACATTTTCATGAACCAGTCTAATTATTCTGGTCATTAGAGCTTTGACACTTCATACTCATTTTCCTTATACTGCACACTGTGATCAAACTACAAATCTTCAACATTTTTTCTCCAGCCTATAGAAATTGTAATTCTAAATTAAGGCTCCCGGTATAGATCCTTACAAAAATGTATGTATTTATGACTTTGGGAAATTGTCATTAGAGTTCTTAAAAAGTTACTTATAATGTTTTAATGATCTTTAGGTCTGGAGGGTAGAAACTAGAGCAGCAGTTGCATGAAGGTTTTGTTCTGAAGTGGTGACAGTGGAGGATATGTAAGAGGAGAAAATATGATTCCTTTTTCTGCACTGAAGAATCTGAAAATTCTTTGACAATGTGAGGTATTATTCTTATGGTGGTTTCCATTAATTGGGCCTTTCAATGTATTTCACCCAGATCTGCTGGAATTCAGCTGTGTCTTTGCTTTTTAATAGGCAACTTCCTTAAAGTTTCTTTTTAATTTGGTATTTCTGAAAAACCGCAGTGCATTTTCAAAGTCACAGTGTCAGTCTAAGTCTGTTCTACATTTAACCAAGTATCCCAAATGAGAACCATCCCAACTTACACCACTCTGTAATTAGATTTGTGTTTAATATGGCCTCCACATGCCAATAAACCCATCAAATGAATGTTGCTACTCGAGTTTGATATTCATGAATGTCAGACTGTAATGTAGACTTTCAGGACATTTCAATTTTAAAACTATGTCTGAAGTGTAAAATGTTTGAAAATCAAGATCCCTTCCTCCTTGTGTTTAGATATTTTGCTGTGGTGATAACTACCATTAATCCAGTCATACTTTATGGAGCTACAGACACAAGAGAAATTGGTTTCAGAGCAGAAATTCTTCAAACGTATTGGTCTTTTGGACTGTTCAAAACTTTACGCAAAGGACTGGTTGTGTGAGCATCTTGACAGGATGCAGAGAGATTACTTAATTTTCATGAAATTCAGATTGTGTGTGCAGTGGCCTTAATGTAGAGGTTGAGCCCTTAGATCTTGGTTTATCCCAGGACAGCAGAATTTCAGTGAGGGCTTCTGAGGCCTGGTGCTTTTTCCTATCTAAGCCAGTTACCGCAGTACTGGGGCTTACTTCAAAAAGGGCTTCTGAAACTCATGTAATTTGCTGTAATAGCTACAGATTTGCTGTAGGATCTCTTCAGTGATACTTACTTGAAGTTTTTTCCCAAAATGTCATGTTCTGCCCGTCCTTCATGATTTCATATGCATGACAACATCCCTTTTAAATGTACACGTGGTGTGATGCTCAGGTGTGCTCTTTCTGATTGCACCACTTTGACTTCTTCTTTTTCATATCAATTCACAAAAGAAAATTCAGACTTCCCTTTTTTTTTTTTAATTACTCTTTTTTTTTTTTAATGGGCCGAAAATAAACTTGTAACATCCTTTGGACTTGGAGGAGTGCCAAGTAGAATGTTTAACAGGTGTTCTTAGAAATGGATTGCTACAAGATAAGAACATCTGTGGAAATGGATATCCATCTGACCTAAGGGATCCTCTGGGGAATCAGCACTGTCAACATTTTATAATTTTTAAAACATGTTTTAAATACACAAGGGTGTGTTTTGTATCTTTACACCTAATGCAAAGTACCTCACAGGTGCCCTGTGTTTTGAAGAACACCGTTTCCTCTGTTGGAAATGGAGGGGAGAGGAAATACATTTTATTACCTTCTTCCCCCTGTATATCATTTTGGAAAGCTTTTAACCACATAAAAACATTTCCTTCCACTTAGTTTTCCTGTTTGATTGCATTAAACGATGATCACAAAATCTTTCTTAAAACCACTAGTATCTTACATCCTTTCATCATTCTGCTGCATTAAAAAAGAAAAGGCCACGGGCATCTAGACAAACAAAATAATTTAAATAAAATCTTTCCATACTTTTAATAACATAAATTTCAAGTCTTGTTTTTAGTAAGGTCAAGATCCTAATTATTGGTATAAATATCTAATCTGTTTAGCTGTTGCTGTGCCATTTAAGTTTCTTATTCATTGAAGCAGATGGTTTAGTTGTGATCACCTTGTACTTGTCTGGGAGCTCAATGTAAAGTGCACTCAGCAGACAGCTGTATTTTGTAAATCTCTCTTCATCTTTCAGGAACATAGTTTTTTGGACTAACCACCCTGTAATTTTATCACATTATTCAAATATGAATTTTCTTGAGTTTTATAGAAACGTTGTGAATTCTTGTAGCTACTGTTACTTTTAATGAAATACTTGATAGCGTAAGAGAAATCAGGTTAAATGGCAGCTAAATCAGGCCTAAACAAGAATTGCTATTATTGACACAATTTTATGTCCTTAATAGTTAGTGTTTTATGGACAGGTGGTTCTCTGTCACCATCACAATTTGATGGAAGGCTTGATGCCATGATTTTCTCTTCTGATTAGAGTTTTGCTTTTCCATGAGCTACCATAGTCCTTTGCTATGAGCCAGCAAAAAAATATTCTTTATCATTCATGTTACTGCTTCCTATAAAAGTATTAATAGATATTAAAAAGAGAATATAATATACATTATATTAATTATTACCTATTAATACTGCATTGCAGCAAGTTTCCAGTTGGAATATGAAGCATATAGCAGTTGTTGTTTATGCTACATGGTTTAATCTAGGCACAGGTGTATGCCAGTATACAATTAGCATTTGTAATAATAAAAATAAATTTGTAATAATAAAATAAAAATAAATTTGTAATAATAAAAATAAACTTGCCTAATTAAATCAAAAATTTGAAACTTGGATGAGCTCCATTTTTGCACAGAAATGGATCCTCAAAATATTGAAAAGAATATTACTAATATGGAGAGTTTCTTGTGTTTTCTGGAAGTCAGAATGAGTGTAAAATAAACCTTTCACTTTAGTTAAAGAGCTGTAAGGAAATACTCAGTGAAGTGAATATAAAAGCTCTGTGAGACATAGAGGAAATGGGAAACTGCAGTTGCTTCTGATGCCACACCTTACACGGGGGAACTAGAGGAAGCTGCTTGTGCTCTAAATAATCCGGATTTTGATTGGATGAAAGAAGCTGCTTAAATGAACTATCCTTTCCAGGAGCTGTCTCAGAAGCCCAGGTTGAGTTCCTCTGTGTTGGTGATGTTTATCTTGCAACTGTGCGAGTCAGGGATCCCAGCCATGAGTCAGAGTCCCACCGGGAGAGGAATGGCACAGCTGAAGAGCAGAAAGGGGGGGATTTTTTTGGCTGAGAATCTGGAAAGAAATTGGATTGCGTAGTGACAATTTTAAGATGTGTTTGTAAAACATACCTCTTAAGATGATGCTAAAAGCAGACTTGAGTGGTATTGGTTCTGAAAATGCAAAGAAAGCAGGAAATGAGTGTGCTGTGCAAAAGATTTCACTGTTACGTCAGGGTAGAGGGGAGGCTGAACGTTTCACTTCTTACAAAGTGTTAACTTTGTTACGCATTTGTAGTTCTCTTCCTGCTGTGTTGCGAGATCAAACTGCATCTGTTCTCAATAACATACATTTATAATGTTAAGTGGAGTTTGCTGTGATACCGCTGTCATTGTAGAGCATCCCTACCTTCAAGCAGCTCAAAACCAAAAATAGTCTCTACAGAGGGATCTGGCCAGGCTGGATGGATGGACTGAGACCAATGGGATGAGGTTCAACAAGGCCAACTGCCAGGTCCTGCACTTGAGTCACAACAGTCCCCTGTAATGCTCCAGGCTGGGGCAGACTGGCTGGAAACTGCCTGGAGGAAAGGACCTGGGGGTGTTGGTTGATAGCCAGCTGAAGATGAGCCAGTGTGTGCCCAGGTGACCAAGAAGGCCACTACCATGCTGGGGTTGTATCAGCACCAGTGTGTCCAACAGGGCTAAAGCAGGGATTATTGTCCCTTATACTTGGCACTGGTGAGGCTGTCCCTCGAATCCTGGGTTCTGTTTTGGGCCCGACACTCCAAGAAGGACATTGAGGGGCTGGAGCATGTGGAAGACGAACTCATCCATGTGTTTAGGTATGAAGGGTTGGGGTAGACTGCAGACTATCAGGAGGAGTAAATGGCAGAGTTCTGTATAGTTGCACTTCTGGGTTGTCCTTGGCTTCTTCCTTGTCTGACCAGAGATACATGAACAGTTTGGTGTTTGTATGAAATCGCATTAATATGTGTCTGTGCAGTTCTAGATTATATGAAATCCTGTTTGATGCATATTGGAAGCTGTTTATTATGCCATTGGGTGCTCAGAATATTAAAATCAGTATTTAACCCATACAGTTACAGAACAATATTAGAGAAGAAAATGTTGTATAGTACTTCCATGAACAACTCAAAATGGGGCATGTACAGTGTTTTACCATGAGTGAGATAAATCAGAATACAGATTCCCCCCCCATTTCATATAAGTAACATGCAGTATTACAGGTTATGGTACTGTTGGTACGATTGTCTGGTGTTATCCAAGCTCTAATTTTCATTTGCCAAACTTTTAACTATTATGGTTGAAATTTTGCATTCTAGATGTGTGCCTTTGGATGACTTTCCTTTGGAAATTTCAACCAAAATGGTTTAAATATTGCCAAGACTGAAGCTATTGGAAAGACACTTCTCAATGTTAGTTTTCTAGAGACCGTTGAAAGTCTGTAACCACTTAACATTTGAGCAGAGCAACTGTGACGTATTATATTATGAACTGAGAAGGCAGCTAACAAGGGCTGTTTAGATAATCTTAATTTTTGGAGTTCCCATGCTTTGAATGCTTACTTTATGATCTTATTTTGTTAACGTGTGGGTGTACAGCAGTTTCACTCCAAGGGATTTGTTTCATTTTGCTTTAGATTATTGGTTGCCAAGTCAGAAGAGAGCCACCGGAGTCTACTGAACGATACACGCGCTGGATCAATAATCTGACTGAAGAACAGCTGCTTACACAGGTATCACTGTTTCAGCTATGACTGAAATTACAGCAGAAAAATAAAGCAAGAGGTATATTTAGATGGATTTTTTTCAGTCATTAGCAATACTTGGTAACTTACTAAGGCTATCAGATTCTTCTATTTAAAGGCTAGTCTTTTCAATAAGAGTCAAGTTTATGGTTCATGGGATCATTGGGTAATGATGACTTCACACTGAGTGAGAATGAAGCTTTCAACTTTGGATTTTGAGTGAGCCTTCCACTTCTGATTGCTCTCTGATTAAATGCATATCCTTTCATGTTCTAAAAATTAGTTTAGGATTTTCTTTTTAGAAGATATATTTAAATACAAAAGGAAAAAAATCATTCTTGAGAATGATCCCCCCCCCCCTCCAGTTAGGTACTGACCACTTCTGTATCAGTTTAAGTTTTGCTAGAGGTTATTTTAAAATAGCAGTTCTTCATGCATTAAACATTGGGCTCATTATACATGTTTGTAAGTAAGATGCGTCTTGTGCAACTGAAGATGACAGTTTTGGCATAAAGAAAGGTTATTTCGTTAGGCAGGCAGCCAATGCTGAACTAAAAGAGACTTTGGCAAAAACAAGTTGAACTGTGGAAGAAATCAATCCAGCTTGTGGGGGAATGTGTGTACTGAATCTTGTAAGAAATCTAATGGATGCTTAGCAGAAAACATCCCAGCAGGCATTGAGATGCAAGTATTTGGGGTTAGGTTTTGTGATGCTATGGTAGGAAGACATTTGCTTTTGATTTTCCTGGATTTAAGTGGCTGAAAAGATTAACATATCCTTGTTCATTGTAGACTGTGTTGTGTTCCCCATTATCCTAACCCCCAAAAATGTACTTAAAGGGTCTGGTATGAGCGTTGTAACACAAGAAGTGATCTATAGACCTTATTTTAAAATCAGCAGTGGTAATACAGTTCCCTATAATTCACCAAGTGAAAGTAGTTACAGAAAAAGTTACCCATGGAATATTTGGATTTGTCTTTGGGTATGGCATTAGGAAAAAACCAAACAGATTTAAACCAGTGAATTTATCTGACAGCAACATCTGGATCATTGTGTTGTTGAAGAGAAGAGAAGAGAAGAGAAAGAAAAACTTGAGGATGTAAAATCTTGCCCTACACAACTTGAAGTTTTTCATCTAAGCGGTCACCGATTGGGGTTTCTAATGAATTAAGGTGGAAATTAAAAGAAATATCCTAATTTAGAGATTTTTTGGGGGGGGATATACAAAAAGAAAGCTCATTTTAAGGTGGAGATGTGTATCTTCTGGAAGAGATTATTTAATATAGTGTTTCTGACAGCAGGATGCAAATACAGTGACCTGCGAAGTCCCTTGCAATCTCACATGCCTACAAATACCTCTTACAGCCTTCATCAAGCAGCATGTGCAATGAGTTATCTTTACTTCTGATTTAGATTCACACATTTTACAAATAGATGAGGAATTTTTTGGAAATATATTGCATTTGGAATTAGAGGGCTGCATAGCAGAACTTGTGCTGCTTGTCCAGGAGTTTATTAACAAGATGAGACCGTAGATTTTGGACAATTCTGTGGAAGTAAGAGGCAGGAGGGGTTGTACTGCACCAGCTGCAGTTCGTATGTTGTTAAACACCACAGAATCCACCTGGGCAGTGATTTTTGGTGCCCAATCACAGGACGAGCCTCAGCTGGGACCCAGGGCTGGAGGACACTTTCCTTGGCTAACTCTGCTGCCAAGAGAACTGCTTGATTTCCAGAGCAGTGCATGTCAGTGCATGGCACTTCTCCTGCCTCGGTATCCGGTCTTCAGCTTAGAAGTTCAGGTAGGGAGACAATTATTTTCTTTTTTTTCCTTGACTTAAAAAAAGTATGGGGAGGAGGAGGAATTGGGAGGAAAAAGCCATCTCAGCTGTGCTCTAATAATCAGGGTATGAATCAATTATGTGAGGTTAGGCCTGACTTGGCCCACTCCTCTGCCCCCAATACACCACACATTTTGTTTCGTGTGTACTTTTTGAAACTCTCTTCAGTAAATGAACCCCAAGAAAACTATATAATGATGGGCCTTTGCTAATGTATTTGTAGAATCTCTGGGAGGAGCAGTCCTTCAGGGAATTCAGGAAAATTGGCTTTAATTTACAGCATATTGTCTCCAGCAGTTTCCTGTAGTGAGAGAATGTTTAGCTTTTTTTAGCTGTCTCTTGTACTCAGTGCCCAACTTTTTTTTTCAGTTACTTATGTTGCATTTCTGTAGCATGCACATGCAAATTATCTGTGCTGTAAACTGGGAAACCAAGCAACCAATTAAAAAAAAAGAAAAAAGACACTTGTCAAGATCATGTAATCCCCTATCAAAATATTCATGTTACTGATCAATTAATATCCTACAGCATTTGATTTCTTTACTAGACACTAGACTCCAGTTTGGAAGGGGTGGGTGGTAGCTGATGTTTTGTTAGGTGGCTGGATGGCTTCACATGCCTCAATGCTGGCTGCTGGTTTTGTATCACTTGAGTCAATACTAGATTTTTGGATCAAATGTCCATCCCCTGTCCTCATGCTGAGATCATTCAATACAAAATGCTTCTAGCATTTTAACTTTTCCCTTAGCCATGGCCTCTGGATGCTTACTCAGCCATTAAATGTTTCTCTAAACAATTATACTGTAACATTCCAAAGATACTTTATGGTATGCGTGAAATTTCAGAATATATACCCCGGAGAGTATGGGGGGGAGTAAGAGAGTATAAAGAAAGGATAATAATGAGAACTCCTTTCTAAACCATTAATATTTGGTCATTTAATGTTGTCTTCTGTATACATGAGGAGTGACTAAAACACACTTTTATAGGTATACTAATATAATCCTTAAAATATGTGTATGTGTGTTCTGATAGACTTGCCATCTTTTTAGCCAATAATAAATAAATAAAAATTTAATTTCAGTAAGTGCAGAGCAGAGTGACAGGTACAGGGAGAAAATGAGCAAACAGATGAAGAGAACTGACTGTTTTGTTGTTGGAGTAAGTGAAAAAATTTAGATTAAAGCTAATCCTACAGGATACCTGAGTCTGAATTGTGCTTAAAATGTGACTGAAGTTTGATCATGCAATGCCTCTTGTACATGGGAAATTTTACTGTGCAAGTAAAAATGTCTGAATAGTTTTAAGGTTGGATTATTTACACAAATATTTATACAAGTAGTTTTTAAGGATCATTGCTGACTGTAAGTAGCATGGCTGAGTTCATATCAATGTCTCTTAAATCATTGCTTTAGGTTACTTTAATCTCACAGCCTGGGAAGTATTATATTCAGCCTGAAGCATAATTCCATTTGACCTACCATTTTTTTTCCTCCCCAAAGACAAAAGACTTCTCTGCTTTTGTATGGCTGTGCACTTAGAAAGCAGACAGCAACTTAGAGTGACCAGTGAGGAAACTCTTGCAAAAAGGAGTGTGCTTGCTGGTTGATAAGACTGAACTGTCCTAATTTAGAAAAGTAACAGTCTGAATAAAACATGGTAATTCTGTGTGTCTGTTGTTCACCTAACGTGTCTGCATTGCTTCCTGACATGGACTGTGCTTTGCAGATGATCTCCCAGCTCTTTGTGTTGGATAAATCTGAAAGTTTTCACAGGTGATTTGTGGTTCTTGCCAACAATCTGTCTGAGCCACCTGATAGAAGTATAATAATTAGAGTTTCATGACATAGACTCTGCTGTGCTGTTACAGGTGCCTGTTAAATTTAGCTGGTATGTTTAAAAGCTGTTCTTCTCTAATTACGAAGTCTTCCTATATTAGAGTTTAATTAATATTTGATATAAAGTTCATGCTACGAATCAGCATATGCTACAGATACTCAGTTTGGAAATAGCTCCAGCCTTTTAGCTGAGTTGACCATGTAGCTTGTTTTTCAGAAGGACCTGGTAACACAGCTGGACCAGTTCCATAAATTTGATACACTCTCAATTGCATCATCATCACATGTCTCGATAGGCAACTTCTTACTGGTAAAAAGCTGGTAGGAGGAGATTGTAAGTAGGATGAATTTTCCTTGCGGGCCACGGGTTTAATATCTCTGGCTTAGAACATCTTTGTCTACTTGAAAATGAGAAAATTCCACCTTTTTAAGTGCTAGGGTTGGTGGTTGGTGTGTCAGAACTGAGGGAATAACTTGGTGGCAATCTGAAAGGGGATATATGCAATGCCTGTTTGATTGTATTAGTAAAAGCAAAAACTAGACGAAGGGTAAGACTTTCTTAAGAATGAATAAAACATGAAAAGGCTGATTGATGTCGCCAAAGTATTTCTCCTTAACATCTGGATGCTTGGAACGTGATTTTAGTCAAGGTTGTGACATTTTTCTGACTTTACCA
>WTSP01015532.1:0-66994 GCA_025331215.1 Actenoides lindsayi | reverse complement strand
GGCGTAACCTCGTTCAGGCCACGATAGTCCACTGTTAATCTCCATTCCCCATTAGATTTTCGCACTGGCCATATAGGACTGTTAAAGAGTGAGCAAATTTTGCTAACCACCCTTTGACCCTCTAGTTGATGATCAGCTTCTGGATAGGAACTGTGCACCAGTGTCTACCAGGGCTCTATACTTTTGTGGTGCTAACATGCCAGGCCATCACATCCAGACAGTCAATAAACTTTGTTGTCCCTCTTCTCCACCCGCCTGGAGGGTAGTGTCCATAATTGGCAACTGGGTTTGTATAGTTCACTGGGTTCACATGGTTTAGCTGGTTAACAGGATGTGTGCAGTTAAAAGGATTTACATAGTTTACAGGATTTGTAAGGACTACAGGATTTGGGTGGACTACATGCCGCATATTTTCATTCCCCCTACTCATGTTTTGACCTGAGGCCCACGTACTCGGACCAGAGGACTGCTCATAGCGGACTGGAGCAGCCTCCCTTCTGGAAGAATTCTCTCTTCTCTTTGTTTTACCTTTTAAGTAGAGTACTCGTGCCTGTAGAGCAGTGGTAAATTTTCCATCCCATCTGCTCATTTTCTCTCCACACTCACAGAGGAGAGACTGCAGGGTACATTGTGACATATATCATTCCTGTTTATCTGGTCTCTTAGGAGAGTGTCTTCTCCTAATGGCTTTAACATGGTTCCACTCAGGGCAAGAATAGGATCTGTTCTCCTTTCTGTCTAGTTTTTCAATCAGTTTTTCAAATGATTAGCCATTTCCTTAGCCATTCTCTCTAGAGCTGATACACGGACCTGTAGAGGACCAGAGACACTGTTTTCATACTGTCGTACTCCTGGCCACTTGAGTCACAATTGGTGCCTCACCATCTGTTCCCCAGACCAATGTTGACAATGTGTGGGAATATGCTGATGGGGCACTCTGCACAAACTTCCGCAAGATGGGTTGCTGGCATGGGATTGCATCAGGGTTCACTACTCGCCTGTCACCATAAATCACCTGTCGCACAGCTAATTCTCTCAGGTACTTAATACCTTTTTCCATGGTAGTCCATTTGCTTGGGCAACATTCAATGTCCTCCTTAAAGGGGTACCTGGTCTTTACAGCTGACAAGAGTCACCACCAGAGGCTGAGAGTGTTGCTCTTTCTCACAAGCACTTGGTCAAAGCCTCTGTCTCTGTCCAGGGATCCCAACTGCCTGGCTTCTCTACCATCCAAGTCAATGGACTGGGCCCCATTATCCCAGCATCAGAGCAGCCAGGAGGTAAGTGGCTCACCTTCATGATGGCTATAGTCCTTTCTCAGTTTTCTCAGCTTCTTCATGGATAAAGGTTTGGTGCTAGCCTCTGCATCTGATGACTCCTCATCTGATGGCCTTTCTTTAGAAAGACCAACTCCCTGATCATCTGACACTGACCGATCTTTTTTTGTTAGGTGGGTTTTTTTGCAGTCACAGGGACGTCAGGCTTCACATCTGGTTCTAACTCCCACTCCAATGATTCTGCTTGAGAAAGACCCTCTCCCTGATCTGTCACTGGGTGTAATTGGCTATACTGGCAATATGGATGTTTTGTGTGTTTCTTTCTCCTCATAGGGTAAACTTGTACTGGTGCAGATTGTGTGGAAGTGGCCACAGTGGTTGTCTGTGTAGCAGTGGTATTCATTGAAAGAGTTGGAGCAGCTGCAGTGCTCTTTCTGGGAGGTGGAGTAGTGGCAGTGCTCTTTGGAGTAGCCACGGTGGCTGATGCTGTAGCTGCGGTACTCATTGCTGGAGTTGAAGCAGTGGCAGTGCTTTTTGGGGCGGCTTGTGGGGTCTAAGTAGCTGTGGTGCTTGTTGGGGAGGCTTGCAGAGTGTGAGTAGTTGTGGTGCATGTCCTGCATATCATAAAACCTCATGGGATCTGGATATTTGCAGAGCGTGTCATAAAAACTTTCAGAGTCTGAGTAACTGTAGTGCCTGTTACCGAAGCGGCATACACTCTATGAGTTGAGGTGGCTGCCTGACACATATACCTGCACCAATATCTAATCTGACGCCACACAATAAAGAGAATCAAGAATAAATTCAGTGATAATGATAATAATAAAATAACATGATATTTTCATTGTAATAGCCATATCCACAATCCTCACAATTTAATGGAATCCCAAAATCTAGTGGAGTGAGATTAGCATACTGGGGAGAAGTAGAACTTCCCAAGGTAAAACTAAAAGTAAACGTAGTAAGAAATTCCACTATGTGATACATGTAGTACATAGACTCATTTGCTTAACAATTCAGCACAAAATAAATCAGTGATAAACACCACAGCAAAATGGCAGTTTTCACCCAGCACCCAGAAGGATAACTTTCAGATAAACAGTGAGAGCAAGTAAGCAGATGGTAAGGGAACAGTATGGCATTTAACTCTGAAACAAACTCTAAAAAGACAAAATATTTTTACTCTCAGCAATAGCATGATGTAATCTGTCCATTTTAATTTCCAACCCTTAAAGACTATCAGAGAAAAAGATATGATACTCTCTCAACTGAGTGAAATGGAATTTGAATTATTTGGGCAATCTATCAGAGCTCTGGTCAAGCCCCACATTGGGCACCAATAAATCTGTCAAGGTTTAGAGCTGGGCTGGCCACTAGACAAGTAACAGCACTCTCTGTTAATCCCTGTCTGTTCCCAAAGGGTCACCTGTCCTGTCCACTCCTCCCTGCAGGTGCCGCCTTTACTTTTCTGCACCCCCCAATGTGGTACACAAGATCCAGCAGTGGCCTTGGTCTGTACACCAACCTTTGGTAGTAACTCTAAACATGAGGTGTTACCACTGCTAGAAACAGACACTGTCTGTGAGAACTTCAGAAAGTGCAGTTAGAAGAACAGAGCTGAAAAGTAAAATTACTGAACAGAATTAGTTCTGTCCTCACTCAAACCAGGACACTTCCCTCATAACTTGTTTCAAGGTGCTGACTTGAATTTTTGCCTTTGGAGCAAAGCTGTTTGTGAGCACCTGGGACTTTCTGAAAGAAGTTTATATATCTGTATTTGTTTATATTTTTCCATTTTGCAAAGTTGTGTTGGAATGTCATGTTGTACAAGAAAAAAGCTTTTTTTATATCTATGTTCTGAACCTTAATGTCCTCTAATGTTCCTAACATTCACTGGCCTGTCCTATGGAAAAGAGAAAACATTAACCAAAGTGCTCATTTGTAGAGCCTAGATGCACTTATTTTATTGAAGGAATGCACATAATAGCAATTCCATGTACTTGTCAAAGTTCATAAGCATGTATGAAGTAATATTTGTGTTGCTAGCTGTCATTGTTTTGGCCTGTGCAGTAGAATTATTGTTCAGGTTACATCAGGACTTACATTACATTGTTTTCCTATGGCCATTATCTTCCTTTCCCCCAGGAAAGATCAGCTGACCTGGTTTGTATGTTCTTTGGAATGCTGTTGGAGGAAGAGCAGCAGAGTTCAGCAATTTAAGGTGTTTGTTTAGTTTGGGTTTTTTCATACCTTTGTGTATTTTTTGGTTTTTGTTTGGGTAGGGGGTATTAGCAGCCATCCACAAAGAGGAAATGGTAACGGTGGATAGGCTTCTGCGTCTCTTTATGGGGGAAAACAATGTGTTCAGTTTGAGAAGCGAATGATTGGGTTGTGATTGTGATTGAATCAGGAGTTTGGGGTTACCTATTTCAAAAATGGGGTTATCTGAAAGAAAAGCTAAAATTATTTGGAGCACAGGGATAGGGTGTTAAAGGAAAAAAAACCCAAAACATTTAATTACACAGAAAATATTTTAGAGTAGCACTGACGAGACTTCAATGTCAAAATGATATTTTTTTCCTGTCATGCTTGTCTTGAAATTTCTTCGGCTTTTTTTTTTATACTACAGGTGTTGTTCAGCACTTCCTCCAACATATCAATTTTAATTGAGTTCAAAGTTTCTAATTTTTTTTCTGGGTGTTCTAGAAAGTCCGCTATGAGTTGAAGTTAGAAAACATATGATGCTAATCAATTTAGGAATTTCTTAGTAAACTTCAAAGTGTGAATATAATCCTTAAATTTTGGGTTGCTTTCCTCTTTCTTTAAAAACATCTACCCAAGCTTTGAAACTCCTTTTTATGCGTAAGAAGATTTGTTTTTTTCTTTATTGCTTGTTAGAAAATGCTTTCCATTTCCACCATAATCCAGGGAAAATGTTACCATTCTTGACAGCTAGCAACCAGGAAAGAGATAGTAAGCATGAAGTTTTTGCTGTGGTGACATAAGCAGGCAGGTGACCAAGTAGATCTCTTTTTATTCAGAAATATCTAATTTCATGTGCAGTACAGAGATGGTATGATGCTGATACTGAGTGTGTTGGTCTCGCACTCAAAGTGTGAACCTTACAAGTCTGGTGAATACATTAAAAATGTCCATAGTCACATTTATATAAATGGTTATTTTGAGGGGTTTCACCTATGCAAACAGAATTCAGAATTATGCAGTGTGCAGCGTACTCAAACAAGAGACCTGGTTCTCCTCCATCAACATGTATGAGTTCCCCAGGGTTTAATGTAATCATGGAGACTACAGCCTCTGCTAAGAAAGGGTCTCATCTGTTTGAATTGCTTATGCTTTATAATAACAGAACCAATAGACAGATCTATCTATTTAAACAAAATAAAGCAGAGTAGAATCAAAGCCTGTTCCTCTTTCCCCAAACTATTTAGTCACCTATAAATAACTTAAGCAGCTTATTCATTATTTCTAGATTTGTTATTCTTGGCAATGGTCTGTACTTGGTACCAGTTAATACATCGGCTTTAAATTGCATTGCTTTTTTTCTTATAATTGCTCTTGCTGCCAGAATATTTCCCCCTTCAGCCTTGCAGACAGTGATTTGATGCTCCTTAATGTAGACAAGTTCATTTCATGATGCTTTATCCAGCTTCTATTCATATCCAGGAATGCTATAATAGTTTTTGTCTGATTTCATAATATTATGGGTCTGCATCTTTAAAACCTGCTTGCATCTATATATTTATATGAGTCTAAAGCAATGTTGCAAGGAATTGTAAATATGATGTGCTCCATTTTCTGTCCTGTGCACCGTCTCATGGGAGAGGAGGCTGACTGCCAGGGGCACCTTTGTATGCAAATGAAAATCAGGCCCCACAGCTTTACTGTATGAAAACCTTGGGGATGAACACACTATTGGACTGTCCCAAAGACATTGCTATCATAACTGCTTAGCTTGAATTCCTGATATCTTGGCACTGCTTGTAATTACCTAGACCTCTAAATTAGTGTCTCAAAAGCAATCTGTGGACATTAGCTTAGCTGAAATTGAGTGTAAGTAAATTTTTAAAAATGTCATGAAAAATTTGCAAAGTAATAGTATGTACAGTAACAGATATCAGAATCGTACACGTGAATTAATATAATAATGTCTGGTATATTGTAGATGCCACTTGTCCCATTTACAATATTCAGGCAATGTCTGTACTCAGATATTTTACCTAAACTGTATAGCCTATCTGCCTTACCTGTTAACTCCTTCAAGCACTTTCATGTCAGAAAGCATACCAGAAAAACAAATACCAACAGTAAACTGCAAAAAGGCAACTTTTCTTTCCCCCAAAACTGTAAACTTGCTTGTACACCAAGGGAAACCAGCCTCCACACCATCTCTGTGTGTGTAGCAGTGCCATCTAGCGAGCCTTGTCCTGACAGCGAACAAACAGCAGATTTGGGTGAATACTCTTTCTCAAAACTAGTTGTCCATGAGTATTATACGTGTTTTTTAGGACTCTTAATATGAGACGTTATACTTTTTTAAAGGTGGTTTGACTGTCTTTAACACAGAGTATGTTGGTTTTGCTTTACCTTGACCAGATTTGCACTTTTTTTTTTTTTAATTTATTTTGAAGTACAGAGAGATGTAGCTTTGTAAATAGGTGCTGTTTCTCAAAAAAGCTAAACAAATCCGTGTTTTAAGCAAGCAACTTTTTTTGAAGTATATTTCTTCCCTCATTAAAACTGCAAATAAAGCAAATTACTCGAGTAAAATGACTGATAGGTGAAAATGTCATGAAGCCACACAGCACATAACAAGAAAACTGTGAAGAAGAAAGTATGATCAATAATACGTAGACTCATACAGCCACCAGCAGGTTTATCAGAGGCAGGATAGCTGTCATAAGTAAGAGGATTCACATACGTGTGGCATTCTCCTCAAAGGTGTGGTTATTATTGAACAGGTAGAACAAGCACTACAGTGAACATTGTGTCATCAGTCATTACAATAATTTAGCTTGTCACCCTGTGAAATCAAGGAATGAAAAATATTTATTATATTTTAATGACAAATAAGAAAAAAATGTTAAGCTCTTTTGAAATGATAAGGTCTTAGGAGTATTTTCATTGTTAACTTAAAAAAATGGACAAATAGAAATAAAATTAGGTGAAAGTCCAGGTTCAAAGACAACACAGAGAAACAAAATTTTAGCTGAAAAACCCCACAAACTAACTGGACAGAGAGAGAGTGAATGTCAAAGTCAGGTTTTGCCTTTGGTGATTTGAATGCCCCTAACACTAATAGGTTTTTAGGAAATTTGTGTTTGAGGTTGCACTTCAGCTTCGGGTTTTTTGACAGCCATCTTATTTTAGAGTGATCTTGTGTTCGTGTATTCTTTTTTCTTATGTAGTAGGCCAGATCTTTATTTTCTATGATTGGCCTTTTATCAATTTCTGTGGAGTTTTGTGAGATTGAATTTGAAATAAGTGATTCGGAGCCTCATTTTGCTCTCATATACTGTTTGTGAGAATATATTAATTCTATATGCTTGCAGCTACTGTTCATGCTGAAGTTCTTGAAGGAGTAAACTCCATTTATAAGGTGCATTTTATGTAACTTCAATTTTTATTTCTATTATTTCTATAACTTGTTTCTTTTTATTCTATAAATAGAACAGTTTACAGTGTACTTTCCAGTATACGTTCAATTTTACAAAGACAACGTATTCCAGGGTTTGGGGAATCATTTCTAGGGTTCTTGCAGCATGTCATTATGAACAAAAGTTACCTTTGTAACTTCAGGGTTTGAATTTAAAATTAGATAGAGAAAACTATGACTAGAATTCTTTAAACATTAGT
The DNA here is from genome assembly GCA_025331215.1 of Actenoides lindsayi. Lineage (NCBI taxonomy): Eukaryota > Metazoa > Chordata > Aves > Coraciiformes > Alcedinidae > Actenoides > Actenoides lindsayi. Next base: position 59,843 of record WTSP01015532.1, on the reverse strand, counting down.
TTTCTGATTATATGTTTTTTGTCCTTGTTTGCCTTTCAAAAATTAATTTTTCCTCTGTGATGTTGCTTTAAAAGACTTGCTTTATGTGTATGTGACAGAGAGAAAGACAATCAGGATGTTAGTGTTCTCTTAATACAAAGTACTTCAAGTTATTTTTACAAGGCTTTATTTAAATGGTTAAGGGTTGAGTACTTTTGTTTTCTCCAAACGGTTGTGGAATTATTAACAAGAGAAACACATAATGATAAGGAGAAAATTTGTGAATGTGTATGATCAGAATTGGTTTTAATCAGAAAAAATATCTGTATTGTGCAGCTAAGAATGGCTGTGAACCAAAACCTTCCTCAAAACAGATCTGAGTTTACCAATCAACATGACATTTACAGTAGGTGATGGAAATATAGAAGCACATGTAGGAGATGCATATATACATATAATTCAAAATAATTTTAATATATTCCAACAGCCAACAAACAGGCTGTTAGATATAATTGGCAGGCTGAACTTTCCTTTTTTGACCTCAGTTCACATCTTACTGAGTTTAAAATTTGTATATATATATAAAGTCAATACTATTCTAGTTGTAGATGAGACAATTTAAGAAACTGTTGTACAAAAGGGTAAGGATTCTTGGTGAACTATGTATGGGAGTTCTCAGTGAAGTGTTGTGGGTTAGCACAAAAATGCAACCGTACCAAAAGCAGTATTGTAACAGGTTGCATCATTTGATTGTTGCATCTCTTCCATCTGCTGTGTTTACTGAATGCTTGGTTTGCCTCCCTGCACTAGAAGGCTGAAACCAACAGAGTGTGGCCTGACGACTGCAAAGGAATCTGGCCCACCCTTGACATTTGAAATAGGCAAGGGTCACCCTGGCTTCCTTTGTCACTCCAGAATGACTGTGAAGAACAAGAAACCCTCCAAATCCCTGGATGCCTATGACATTTTAGAGGTGCATGTTGAGTGAAGAAAAGAAAAGAATAAGGCCAACTTTTATGATTATTTTCAGTGATTTTAGAGTACTGTTTAATTTTGTTTAAAATAACAAAGAATCCACATTACTTTCTTGGTTGACCATTGGGCTTATTCTGTTAAGATAAATCTCCACTGTTTCAAGAATTCACAGATCCCATGAGTTTTCTCCCATGACCATATTATCAAGGCAGCTGTTCATTCTACTGGTAAAGCCATGAGGCAATACCTATCAAAATGGGATGCTAACCAAGTACAGATCTTGAAGACTATCTTAATTTTTTTTTGCACATGAACATTACTATTGATTCTGAGTCACAGTGGTGTGACTCATCCTTAAAGTTAGACGTTTCCCCACGGTGTTGCTGCATCAGAGGCTCCTCTTGAAATTAGTATCCGGGTTGCTTGGTTTTCAGGGGGATAATGGGCCCACTGTTAGTTTTTTGTTGTTAGTTTGGTTTTTTTCTTTTTTTCTTTGATAACAAAGGGGGAGGGAAGAAGTCAGAGACCAATATTTAGAAGAGAGTAGGTTTTCTTTTTCAGCTATTTAAATACTTAAGTTGACACTTCAGCTAATAAACTAGATGTTCTCTGGTGTAATCCTGTGGTTACTAATGCTCAGGCTTTTTGGTTTTGTGGGTTTTTATTTGTTTTTGGTTGACGTTTTTTCGTGTTTTGTTTGGGTTGTTTTGGTTTGGTTTTATTGTTTGCTTGGTTTGGGGTTTTTTGTGTTTTGTTTTGGGGTTTTTATGAGCAAGTTTCTAACTTACAGCACTGGAAAACTATGCATATAGCTTAAATCTTAAAGCATATTACCCACACTCCAAAGACTTAGGTGATTCTTGCTGGGAATAGTTACAAATAATTATCCAAAAAATTTTCCCAATATTCATCACTGATCAAAACCAAATAGATTATTAGGTGTTACTAGCAGAGGAATTTAAAACTAATCAGTAGACGAGTTTGTGTTGCTGGGTAATTCTATTTTTAAAGTTGTGTAATTTTGTAAATATAAATTTTGAATATTTCATGCAATTTTGTTTGATTAATTTAAGAGAAGTTCTACTGAACTAGAAAGTCCTTGATTGATCAAGAGCATGGAATATCTTTCAAATGGATTATAATATGAATTATAAGAAATTACGGGTTTGTAGCTTGGCGAAACAATAAAAGGAAGGGGAGAAGATAAAGGGATATGCAAATATATAAACTGATACACCAAATATTTTTAGCTTGTTAATTAATTTATAGCTAATGAAGAAATTGCTTTTTGCACAATTTATACTCACAGAACCCATTACCAAAGGATGTTGTGGAGACTATAAATGTAACGGTATTAGGGAAATTTATGGGCTCTGTTTCCTGAATTACATACTAAAGCTGATGGTCCAGGTACAGCTTCCAGATTCTGTAAGGTTCTTAAAGGACAACACAGAGGTGATTATTGTGTGTGCACTGTGATCTTCAATTCCTACAGGAAAGTATATTGTCCTAGGCAGGCCTAGACTTAGTAAATGCATTTATGCATTCTGGCAAGATGATGATATAATATTGCAAATATTTCAGATTTATAGTATCTGGCAAACATTAATATATTTCAGAGACTTCTACATCCAGTTTGAAGAGACTGGAAATAGATACAGAAAAAAAAGTTATTGTGGGACGTATCTATTTTAGTATTATTTTATGACATAGTTAATGGGGTTTTTTATAATATTTTTCCCTTCCACTTTTCAAGAACTTGAAAAAAAGACCAAGTGTTACTTTGTAGTTCTAAATGTTTGTAATTGTTTAGGTAAAATGCTACATCAGCGCACAATGAATAAATAATGTCAGCCTCTGTTTCTGTTTCTTCACATTATTCAGGTTTATTTTATTAGAGACATGTATGATTTGTTGATACCACTTGAACATTTCATTTCTTAAGGGAAACACTTTTAGAGCAAGCCATAGAGTCTGCAAGCAGGAGGCGGAAGCGAGTGGGCTGATATTGAGAAAAGCACTGTTGATTGACATGATATATTGGTTTAGAGTATATTAACTTATCTTACACTTTAAAGAGTCAAAATTAGCTCAGGAACATGTTTAGAATCCTTAACACCTCGACAGATGGAAAGCTCCCTTCCTTCCTCCTCCCCCAGAATCACCTGGCAAAGAGCAAACCAAGGCTAAAAAGGTGTTTTAGAGAATTTTAGTTCATTTTGCAAATTATTTCCTTACACTTCTCAGAATAGTTTGCAGCTTTCCACAAATCAGAATGTATCTTCATAGGATTTCTTGTTTCCTCATAAAAAAAATGTTCAGGAGTAGGGTTTATTTTAATTACAGTGCATACAGTATGTCATGGTCTAGTGCGTCAAGCATTGCTATTTTGTGTCTGTGCTTAATTCCAACTTTAGACGGACATACATCATAACTGTAAACACCTGCCTAGATTCATTAAGGATAGTAAAAATATCCCATTGTGGGAGGATCATAAGCTGTGTTTTAGGCAGTTTGTGTGTGATCTCTGACAAGAACATACCGTGCTCCATCTTTCTCTCTGTCTGTATTCTCGTTCAGATGAGAAATATGCAATTCTGCAAGTCCTTGGCCCCAACGTGCACACACAGAGTATTCTAGCAGTACACGTAGTAATTTAAAATAATTTTGCAATAATCAGGCTTTTAATGGAAAAATGAAACTAAATTTGAAAAATCACAAGATTAGCTTAAAGCCTTCTTATATACAGAGAGCTTAGAGGTCATTTATAACCATTGTGTTGCTGCCATATGTTTAAGGAAGATTAATTAAAAATGAAAAAGCTAAGGAAGTTGTGCTTTCATTTTATTTTAAATAGAGCAAAAAAGATTAGGTTAGTGCTTAAAAAGAAAGGATAGAAGTTTTCTACACAGGGATCCAAACATGAGTAACTTGCAAACAGTCCTATCATCTGTCAAACCAACTACCACATCAAATTCATACATAGCAGCGTGTAAAAAAGGAAACTAGAAAAACCAAAGGCTTCGAGGCTTCATAGAAATAGCTTTTTAATTAAACCTGAGTACTGCTAGTGATCTTAAAACTCTTTACATGCTTTGGAGTATTTTTTGTTTTGTATTATTGTCCAGAACACTTCCCATCTATTGCAACCATTTACAAACAGATAAACTGAGGCAAAAATAGGTCAAGGGCTCCAGACTCCTTTTGCTTTCAAGACAACATGAGCACACTTCATATACTGGGTGTATGTGTTCACTAAGTCCATATGTAATCTAGGGACTGATGTAATAGTATGGCTTTCTTCTGGTCCACTCTTTTCTCTCCTTAAAAGCTGAAACAAATTTGCACTACTTGATTTTATTATCATTAGAATTAGTCCAACAGGAAACAATTGTCTACAGTAGAATAATCCCAACACTCCTGGCTCTTTACTAAAATATTGAACCACTGAAGTGTTAGGCTTAAAACTATGTAAGAACACTGACCAAACAAAAAAACATCATTTAGATTTTTGTGTGGTTTTTTTTTCATTCGTGTGCAGTACTGATGAGTTTTAATACAACTTGTCCTGAAGCTTCTATTTAACATTGCTCATCGGCTTTTGTGTGATCTTGGTCACATAGGCCTATGTTTCTAGTTCACATCTCCTCCTACTCAGGACACTGCTCCTGCTGCTAGAAAAGTCATAGCCCCTACTGATTTCTATAGATCAACACAGAACTTTTGAAATACAATGACGCGGATGCTTGTAAGAGGTGTTTTGGCATAGCAGATGTGATAATTGGGATACGCAGACTCTCAGCATCTCTGTCTTCCACTTGCTTTTTTTCTAGATGGGCATTAGTATCTTTCTGAAGTCTCATCCATAATGTGATCTCTTCCCCAGCAAACAGGAAGCACAGTGGTGGATGTTTTCATTTCCCAAATTACACGGCAGTTGTAATCTAAATGTTAAATCACTTCAAAATTTGGTCAATGTCTTGCATTTACTGTGAATACTATGGAAAATAATTTCCAAGGCAGTAATCTTTTTTTTTAGTTTGTTTGTTTTTTGTTTGTTTTTTGTTGTTGTTGTTGTTGTTGTTTGTTTTTTAATCTGCAGTAATACTGTGTTAGTATGCGGCTCTTGGAATTTTGCAGTTGGTTATACTAACTCCAGCATCACATATAATCTTTTTTTGGCAAGAGATTTCTTGGTACATGATCCATTAAAAGATAGCTTTGGGTAGAGTGTGGGAGGTTTTGTTGTTATTTTGCTTTGAAGTCTTTCTGTGTATGTGTGTATATAAGTTTTATATAAATGTTATATAGAGATATTAATATATAATGAAAGAAAATGAAAAACTCTTCACCTGAAATATAACACTGGCAGATAAACACTAAGAAAGTAGGTGACCCATGAGGTGCCCTATTCCAGCAGTGTAAAGGTTGTGTCACCTCTTCTGCTCCCACAACAAGTAGAGTGTTTCCTGTCAAGAAAGCTGACATCTCTGCTTCTGAACTGTACATTCTTGATATATTCAAACGCTGTAGTGGAGGTGGATTTCTTGCAGATATTTCACCTGTTCTGGAACATGTGAAGCATTTCAATATATTTCCATAAAAGCAACTTCTAAGCTACCTACTTTTCTCAGAATTATTACTTGAATGTTAGTAGGTATCATCTCCAACTGCAATAACAGCTACAATTAAGCTGAAGTAAATGATAGATAGGAATATTTCAATTAGTAATTATGTTGCATGAGTTTACAACAAGAAAAATCGTATTTTGAGAAAGAACCTGACACTTTCTTGAGACCTTTTAAGGTATATCCGTAAATAAGCAAAGGCGTTTTTGTTTGGTTGGTTTTTGTCTTCTTTGTTGCTTTTTTGTTGTTGTTGTTTTGGGTTTTTTTGGTTGTTGGGTTTTTTTGCCATTATGTCAAAAAATGTCCATAGGTTGATATATAGTAATAATTTCCAGTATATGCTTAATATTAAATTATTTTGATAGATCTGTTGTTTTGTTTTTAAACAGGTCAGCTTTTATGGACAAGGAATGATTTATTTTTTTTTTTCTTACTCTATTATACTTTTTAGGGGGTACTGCTTTGTTCTTTAGGTCCTAAAGGCAGATGATATAGTTTTCTAGGGAATAAACCTCCTCTGTCCTTGTTGAAGCTAACATGAGGGGAGAGCACTTGGCTTTTGCTCATTTTAATGTTCTTTGTTAGTCACCCTTCACTTTAAAATGTGAGTCATACTCTTAAGAGTATTCTTATAACACCTTTGATTCCCACCCCAACCCCCTTCCTGGGCTTTGTCTTTAGCAACCAGACAGTAAATCTATAAAGTCAAAGAAATATAAAGGCAGCTCTAGGGAGATATTCTGCTTTCTAGGTATATCATCCTAATTTTTCCTTGAGGGCTTGAAACACTAGGTCCTTTCAAAATGTGTCTCCTTTCTTACCTTTCTACACTGTTAAATGCCTTCTGGGGGCAGGAGGAATCATGAAGACCTGAGAAATGGGGGTAGCTGTCATGTTTGATTTAGTTTGTGATTAGTGGCTTAGTGGACGTGGGGACTTCCACTAACAAGGAACATGATTTCAGACCTCATAGCAACCTGTTCTCAAATGCTAGTTCTCTTATTTTTTTTTTAAAGATAGATATCTCTAAAAGGCAAAAGAAAGATGAGATGATGAAATGTTAAGCATGTTGCAAATCCACCTTATTCTTTCTGCCCTATATATGTTTTACTTTTCTTTTAGTTCAAAGCATAGTTTCAGAGTAAGAGTAACATGTAGATGTTTTTTATTTCACCTGAATATATATAACTCTGGAATGTTATTCACTGTGTTCTTCATTCTTGCTGCCTTTTTTTGGAGGGGGGAAGTTTTTATTGTCCTATTGTGTTTTGGTTGGGTTTTTTTTTTCATTCTATCTAATTCTGTGCAGTCTCTATATAAAATTAACCATCTTTTTTGTTTATCTCTTCATTTAATTCCTCATAAATCTAATTAAACTTTCCAAATAAACCTACAGTATTACAGAGGTTTTTCTTAGACTGATACTTTGAGACAGACTGATCTAGGCATGGATCTACTTCCTTTTGTCTGTGGACAAAAGAAGTGCCCTGAGCCAAATACAGTCTCTGAAGCACGCTGTGATCTCCAGGCTGGTTGGTAGAGATGTTAAAGTGAGAGCTCTTCCTTCATTCTAGTGAGTGCTCTTCCTAGCACTTTGGAAAAAAGGTTTGATCACAGATGAGGGTTCTTGGTCTCTTACTGACAAGTGAGGTATTTTTTAACTCCAAGCAGCATGTTACACCTTAGGCTGTCTGTTGATAGCCTCCTCCTGTAAAAATCTGTTTTGTGAGATGTTTGTTTTGGTTTGGGGTGTCTTTTAGTTTGTTGGGGTTGTGGATGGGAAGTGGTGTTTGTTTGATTATGTTTGGCTTTGTTCAGAACAGGATTAGCATCATAGGTTATCTTGAAAGTCACATATAAGTTCTGTGTTAAGTTTCCCTTATTATATCAAAATAGATATAATAACTTTCCCTTTCTTCCCTTGTTCCCTTCCTCTTTCTGTCCTCTTTTTTTCATGCCTCTCCTCCCTTTAATTTTTCTTTACAGCAGAATAAGAAATTACTGTTATCTTCATAGTTACTTAAAGTGTCACAGGATTAAATTTTTGTTGCCTCACAAATTGTAATTAGCTTGAAGCTATTCTTGTGGATTATGATACCTCACCTACAAAGGAAGTGACAATACTGTAAAAGCACAGGCTAGAATTAAACTCTTAATAATGGAAGACAAAACTAAAGTCAGGTACAGAATCCAGAAAACAAGCATCAGACTTGTAGGCTGGTAATCATGGCCCGTGGCACCAATACATTTTCTTGCACAAGCATGTAATCCAGTGACCAAATAGTGCCTGCAAAGAGAGCTGGTGGATGTAGGAATGCTGATAGACTCATTTTGTATTTTATATTAGGTCTTATTGAAGTACAAGTTTTACATTTTGTAAATTATGCCTCATAATGCCTAGTTTAGGACAAATTAAAACTACCAAATAAAGAAGAATAAAAAGAGGTAATCGCAGACGAGAACCTGAAGAAGCAGTTAATTTTCAACTCAAGGAACATTTATAAGAGCATAGAGAGTTAGACACATTTAGTCAACTTTAAGGTAACAAAATCAGCGGAAAAACCGAGGGCCATATTTGTATTATTAGAGTTTTATATTAGTGATTCAATGATGAAAGAAAGGTTCCTCCAAAAGATAGCATGAAACTGCTTTTAACCTCATGTTCATGTGAGGTTCATGCTCACTCATGCAAGAAGTTTTTGTTTGTTTCTAATTTAATATCTAGACCTTGAATAAGATTAATTCCTTTTAAACTGGCTGCCTGTAAATCGTCCCCTGGCCTTTTAAACTGGCTACCTGTAAATCTGAAGTCCTAGCAGCATGGAACCCCTGCTGCCCTGTGGTGCAGGCACCTGTATTGCTCCCCAGGGGATACAGTGGTTACCCAGATCTCACTTTTGATGGGGTTGGGAACCTTCAGTGTACCCAACATATGCGGCCAAGCTCAGGTCATTCAGCAAGGCAGAGCTATGAGGCACAGGATAAAAGGTCAACAAAGTGTGATGGTTTTTTAACAGGCTAGTCCCTTCAAGACAGCAGAGAAAAAGATTATATGCTAACAATGATTATTTTTTTCTTAGTTCTCTCTCCCCAGTAGGGTTACATTAGACTTGGGGAATGTTCTGATTTGCACAGGGAGATAAATCTATTCTATAGTAACTGCAGCAAAGTAATCGAAATCCAGTGTGCTATAGTCACCCTCTACCAAGGTAGCCACACGGAGCTCAATATAACAGAAAAAAAACCACAAACAAAACAAAAAACAAACAAACAACAAAACAACAAAAACAAACGAACACAAAACCAAAAAAATAAACCCAAACACACAAAACTGGAAAAAAAAATTAGTTTTTTTCAACCCTGGCTTTAGGTAAACTTGCTTCTAGTGAATTGTGGTCTGAAACAATTATTTGGCAGAAGTGAGAAAGCAGAACTGTCTGCAGGGATAAAATTGAGATTGTGAGGATAGGAGATCTCTACATCTGAGCCTAGGTGTGATTGCCATACTAATAATTCTTCCACCTATTTTTGTCTCAGTCCTCGCTCTGGAAGTGGTGATGGCCCACCTCAGCTGGGTGACTGGCTGTGTACTGCGGTCACCTGGCATATGATGATCCAGGGTTTTGGTTTTTATTTTGCTATATGGATGCAAGTTTTTCCATATTATCAGGAAATTGTAGCTCAGCATAATCCCTTGAAAAGTCCATATACTATTTTAAAGCTTGATTCCATAATGGTTTGTAATACTAAACAGAGGGTGTTATAGACAGCACTCTATTTGCTCTCATACGTGTACTTTGATTACTATTTACAACAGATGAGAACTTTGGGTTTTAATGAAGTGAATGACATTTATTAACTACCCCATGACTAGTTCAAAATAAACCAGAAAGGTCTGAACAAAATAAAAATAATTAATCTACAGAGATGGTTGTCCTCTGTGAATCATCTAATGCCACCTACCTCAGATTGGCGTTTCAGGAACTGTTAGTGAGGATTTTTCACTTTGTGACATGGCACAGTGATGGCAGATATGTTCAGTTAGTGCTTTTCCCAGTAGACAAGGTATTTTAATTGTTTTTTAAGGAATAGAAAAGGGGTGTCTGGTAAGAAATCACAGGAAAGAACTCTTGACTTTCTCTGTGTCTTATACATGCCATACCGCACATACAGATGTGTGGTTCATGACTGATCTTTAGGAAAACATGCATCTGTAATAGCCTGATTAAATTTTATTCTGAAGTATGAAAAAAAGCTTCTACTTACAAATAGAAAAAAAAAAAGCTACTGTGGTTTGCAGGTACTATATCTTTTGTCAGACTTAATTAAGCTTTATTGGTTTTCTTGAAACTATTGAACACTAGGACTGAAAGACTTTTCCTATACTTGTACTTTGTATCAAAATCTGGTTTATTTCAAGGTAAAGCATGAATGATTAATTCTTAAGAGAAACTTCTGTCCTTTATAAATCTTTACTGAAGCTTTATGGCTTTTCTCTATTTAGTACATATCAAATCTGTAGAAGAGTGAATGTTGGCAGCTCTAACCAGAAAAAAAAAAAATGACGCAGTCACTACGTCATTCTATCATCACATTTTGGCTTCAAGACATTTTCCATGGTTTGTTCATTTGCAGTTCTTAAAATTCCTCCTACATCTCTCAAACATATTTTAAGGTGATGCTACATGTACAGTATTCATTTCCAGCTTAAGAGAAAGGTGCAAGCAAATGCTGAAGTTTTGGCAATAGTTATGGAGAGTCTTACTATGGTAGAAACTACAGGCTGAAATCTAGTCAGATTCTTGGAAATGGGATAACTTCAATATGTTTGAATCTCGTACTTTTTCCAGTAAGAGGGGAAGGGATACTATAACTGTTACTGTAAAACTTAGTGCCATGATTCAGAACTAGAAAATGTGGCTCTAGCTCTATATGATAAACTTATCACCAGCTCCATCAGAAGGTATGAGAGAGAACTCTAGGAGTTTTATTTTGCGCATGTATTTGTGAGAAGGCTAGGAAAGGGGAAAGAGGAAAACTAGGTTCAAATAAATACAACCTCATTTTGAGATTTCTGCAATAGTTTCATAGAACTAACAGAGGCTGAAAAAAGATACCGGTGAACAAGATTCGTATTAGGTTTAAAGTAGCCTTTTCACAGAATTTTCATTATATTTCCTAGCTTGATAAGTTTATGAGCAATGAATGCTCATCAATGAAGTCAGCAGAGGAATATTTGAGGCAATATGAGATATGGAGAACTATTATTCTCTTAGTTTATTCACTGCTGTGAGTTGTATACTGATTCATACCATCTCAGGGTCTGACTCTCACCTCATTTTGATCACTTGTTCCCCTATTACAGCACACAGAAACAACAATGAAGGGGGAAATAATTCCACTGAGTTAATATGACACCATAAACCACAATATGCATTGGAGAGTACCTGGGTGTGTTTGCCTCCTATACCTGCTCTATTGCCCAGACCTGTTAAATCTACACTGGACATTGGAGGCAGGGAGTAGACTGGGACATATCCAGGAAAGAGAGAAAAGGGAGTGGTTTTGGGGAATCTTCTCAGGTGGCAGAGCCTTTCTTAGCCTGCAATAAAATAAATCATGGCTTCCTACAGTGTGGTTGGGGAAAAAGGTGACAGAAGGGATTGGGGTCCTAACAGAGGACGTCTTGTTCCAGAGTGCTGGAATGGTCCTGAGCAGAGACCTCCCTAGTAGGATCTAGGGACATTCCTTACCCTTTGCCAGCATTCAGCTTGTGCCTCAGGGAAAGCAGAGTTGTGTAGTCATTAAGGATTCCAATCTGTGATTGTGTAGATCAGAATCCTGAGTGTAGAACATCAGGATAGTTCAGGAGTGCTGGAGGCAGGGAATTTTGCCATGACTGCAGAGTAATGGTGAAAAAGAGGAAAAAAGTTGTGTTTTCTAGTAAAAGAAAAATAATATAGATTAAAAAGCACAGTAACAAGATAGTGAGAGAATTATAATCATAGATTCTGGATATTTTAGAACAAATGCACAAAATCCAGTGCCTAGGGTGTATTTTTAATTAACTATCTCAAATTACCTTCCCAGTTTGGATATTACACTCTTCTCTCTTTTGGTGGTCGAGTATTGTTATATACGAGATCATGAAAGTGCTGTATCAAGTTCCACAGTAACAGCAAGATTTCTTTATTACAGTGTATTATATTATTACAAATTAACCCTAAATTTGCTACAGCCGTGATAACTGCACAACATTATTTTCTGGTTGATTTTAAACTTTATAATTGTAATCTCAGGGAAAGAACTATGCAGATTTTCTCTAGAAACCATGATATAGATTACAGATTGGCTTTTTTGCTTCTCTTCAGTAGGATTTTTGCTTTTTATCTCAGGTGGACTGCAAATTGTTTGAGACTTTACATGCAAAACTACATCTTTACCAGCTTCTCCTAGAAACTGAACAGCATGCATATTTTTTAAAGGCCTCACTCTAATCTCACAAAATCACTGTAAATCACTTGTGATTCAGTGAGCTTCATCACTGTCATGCATACAAAAAGGAAGCCCCTGGTGTACTGAGATAGCCACCTGTCATGCTGAATAGCTTTGTTTCACTCTCCCCCTTCAAACCCCTCCTTTTTTGTTCTGTTTAATTTCCTTGTTTCTCTTTAAAATTCAAATACTTTGTTTTTTAAAAGAGAATGCACTCTTTTCCTTACTGTGTAGATTACCTAGCAAAATAGTGTCTTCATTTCCTGGCCTAGGTACAGTGACAGTAAGAATAACAAATCATTGTTTAATAACAAAAAAAAAATAAAAATCTATACTAATAGTCATTGAATTATTTGTAGGGTTTTTTAATGAAATTTGGGTCAAAGCAATGCTAGTCCTGTCTGCTTCTGTTACAGAACAGCTCCTTGTGTTTCCTGCATAAGACACTTGTACATGCACAGAAGTAGCTATGCAGAAAACATTATCTTTAAAATGACCTAATGTGAGCTCTACAGAAAAAGAAAATAAAAAAATTAAGAAACATAAAATCACTTTCACCACTTCTAAGATCTTTACAAAATATTGTGCACAGAGATTATTAAATTGATGTCAGTAACAGGTATACCCTTGGGGTCATTCTAATTGACCAAGGACAACTTTCATGAGAGAAATTTTAAAATATGAAGTTCATTATGTTGGCTTCCAGAGTCTCTGTATGATACACCATGGATGGTAATGTGGAAGCACATGGAGTGAGCTCACACATTCTTGTCTTTGGCTACAGTTTAATGGTCTTGTTTCTCTTGGAGCACCAATATAACAATATGCAGTCACAGAGAGGTCACTGAAAAGGAATCCTCATACGACTGTTGTTAGTAAAATAAGAATTTTGACCAATTACTTTTAAATCCTGGACTTTTTCAGGATTTGAGTTAATCATTAGATTAGTCTTGCAGATTGCAATAATCCTCTGCCTCTATTAAGTTCAGAGGTGATCTTCAACACAGTGGAGATTCTTACATGGAAGTTGAGGTTGCAGGAGGGTTTGGCATCAAACTGTCATCTTGCTGCAGAATTGGGGTGTTCCCTTATGAATTAGTAGGAACTTGTGCATATTATGCTGTCAGTTCTGCACAAACCATTTTGGAAGAGGTAGCATGGTTCTGTGGTGCTACTGTGTTGAGAGTTGTTTGGTTAATTTTGTTTCTTTTACTGTAGTAAGATACATTATTTATTCTCTTATTCAGAATATATATATGAGACCATATTTCTACTAGATATAGATGGAAGCTGAGAATTTCAGGTAGGTCACAGTCACATTCAACTGGAAGGGGAGAGAATGCTGACTTTCACAGTATCACAGTATGATAGGGGTTGGAAGGGACCTCTGGAGATCATCTAGTCCAACCCCTCTGCCAAAGCAGAACGGAATAGAATTACCGAGGCTGAAAAGACCTCTGAGATCATGCTGTCAGGCAGAGAATTGAGCCAAAGTGATTTCAATCTCAGCATTGCTTCATTTTGTGAAAATAAAAGGAGTGCAGAGGTGTGTATGAACAGATCATCAGAATTTCTTTTGCCTCATGTCTGGATTTCTGTGATAATGAATAGCTCCGTGAAACTGGTTTGATTTTGGCAGACTGTGAGCCATGTTCATTATTTGTTCTGCAGTCCTCCTGCTTAGTACAAGAGATTCTATTGCTCCTGTGTGTGAAGAGGAGAGGTCATGTTTGCTCCTTAAAGTCATGGGTGAAGAATAACAAAATAAACTGGAGAATCTAGAGAGATTGGAAAAAGAATGGAGCATATCAGAACCATATTCTTTGTTTGGTTTTTTGTTGTTTTTCTTTTCTTAAATGAGAAGTAAATGAATCAGGTGTTCTACCAGTGTACAGTGATGCTATGGGTTTCTATGGGAAAGAATGTGAGGCCAGGTCTTTTTCTCTATGGAAGGACATAGGAATATTGAAGGACTATAAAAAGTGAGAATCAGAAGCTATTCAAAGAAGTTCACGTAGTCAAAAGATCTCTAAAGTTTATCCTTGCCTTATATTTGACATTAGGGACAATGCTGCGTGTTCCTTTCACTATCTTGTTATTTCAGCCAGTCCGACTGACTCATAAATTCATTAACCTCTCTGAAGGAACTGTTGCTATAGACGTGGCTGCCTCCCATCCACAAGGTGTGAGAAAGATTCCCCATCCTAAGATTAGAGCTGAAATCAAATGACAAGAAAAGGACGAGCAATTCAACTGGAGATTCACTTTGCATAATTTCAAGTAAACTGTCTGGGATGTTAAAACATAACATCTAAGAGTCTGGATCCTACCCCTGTCATGAAATCACAGCTAAACTGGGATAGACAGCTTTCTTGAAATAAAAAAATTATTAACAAATTCAACTGAATTTACTTAGGAAACTGAAGAACCTTGTGATATTCTGGCTTCTCTTTACAATCCAATTCTAAATAATTACATGCTGTATAACATGCATCACTAAAATTCTGATATTTTCATAGTAATTGGTTTACTCAAAACTTGTAAAGTTTTAGGAATCAAAACTGATAACTAAAATGGTTCTCCTCTTAAGTTTTTTTTCCCCAAGTCCTCCCTTTTAAGAATATTATTATGGCTAAAATTTCATTGTATTTACTAATACTTCAGTTTTTAAAAACTGTGATAGAATGTTTTTGCTTTTTGCAAAATCTCTGGAGACAGGGGAAAGAACAAATGACACTAAACAAAAGTTGAGAAAGAGAACATATTTAACATTGTGTATTGGTTAAAATAACAGGAAAAAAATAATAACTAATAATGTTCTGAATTGAAAACTAACTCTGAGTCTCATTAAAACCTTAACTGCTTTAGGCTTTCCCTTCTCTCACCTGCCACCCACTGATGACCTATGAGTCACCAGCTTCTTCTGAAATCTTTATTAAATTATTTTAAACCCCAAAGCCCTGTGTGGTACGAAAAAAAAAAAACAACAACACAACAGATCAGCTTTAATACTTTTAAATTATAAAATTATCTGTAGATAACAGAAAGTAGTTTTCCATGTATGTATCTACATGTATACATGCATGAACATCTACAATATGCATAATTACATAGTTTTAGAGCTCATAAAGTAAATTCTGAAGTATAATTATGTTTTAGGTCGTTACAGGTCACTGTTCATAAGCCAAGCCTTTCAAAAAATTTCAGATTTACTCAGAGCACCAGCCTCTGGGCAGCAAACAGAATGTTAATAAGGAAATACATCTCTTCCCAACTCTTTTTTTTCTAGTTAGTACAACTCAAAATGGCGATTGATTTAAAATTATTTTTATTCAATAAGATAGAATAATACTAAAGACACTGTTTTGTCAATGTTTTTCTCTGTTAACAAGAGCTTGGCTTTAGTCATTGCCTGGATGCCTCACAACAATTACATGTGCAAGTAACTACCTGCTGTTTGTCTCACCAAGGCACAGATAACATCTCTGTGAATAATTGCAAGGTCATTGAAGCCAAAGGATTCTTATTGACCTGATACAACTGCTCACCAAAAGCAACTGGACCTGTGCGTGTCAAATGATGGGCGAGGTTCCTAACCATTATACTGTCAGAAACATTACAGGTGCATTTTAATGCTGCTTGGTTTCTGTTGTATCCCCTGAAGAGTAGTCGTTGTGAGTACCTACCTCCAGGAGAGGTTTTGCAGATGTAGATTCTGCAGTGGGAAGAAATGGCTGTTAGTTACACCACTAAACGAGAGGGACATATGTAAGTCCACACCCCCTTCACATGTACCTTTCACATATACTTGGCAGATCAGGATTTTCTAGCAGATGGCTTAGGGGCATCCTGATTCAGCATTTCAGATTTTATTAATTTTGCTAGCATTGTTATTCTTCCTGTGTATCATATAGGAAGTTAAGTAATTTAGCTATTAATTAGGTATAATTTCATTATCCTACCATGTAGCAAGATTTCTGAAAGGTAAAGCATGTAGTATTTAACTCCTTGAAGTCACACCATGAGTTTGTGATGGAATGCAAAACACATTCAGGCATCCAGAGTGCTGTTCAGTCACTTAAGTGCTTGGCCAACCCTTCTTTGCCACCTTCCTCTAGAATATGGGCTAGTATAAATTCCAATAAAGATTCTTTTCCCTAAATTCACAAAGGACCAATACTTAAAATATCAACAAAGGACCTGATGAGTTGCAGCAAATAGTCAACAATAGCAAAGTAGCTGATGCTTTACAGCATGCACAAATAGAGTGATGTGAGGCAGAGAATTGCATAGGGATGTAGGCTTCTCCATGGTGAAGTGCTTAAGCTTAAGTTCAAGCATATGAATAACTTTATAGAAATTCTTTCAGATTTGTTTAGTTTCATTTAAGCATGTGACTAATAACTCTCCTAGGTCAGGCCATTAATCACATTGAATGTGTTCATCAATAGATAAGATGATAATTCAGATGTGGTCATTTTGTGAATATGTTTTTATAACTCCTTTAAGATACAGATCTATGTCACTGATGACTCATATGATGGAAAGAGCAGTTGAGAAGTTCATTGCTAGTACCAAAATATAACCTTTCTGATACATGAACTAGCTGCAATGAAATACCAGTATAACTTCTCCCACTTGCATGGTATGAACTGTAACTCTGTCATGATACGCACTTTTTTTCCTCTCTTTTATCTTTTTTTTTTTTTTTTTTGATAATTAAGTGGAACCAAAAGTGATTCAGCTTTGCTTTTTAAAATAACCTTTACCTAGGACAAATCTCCACTCTGGTCAGCTCTTAAGGTTGCTTTCGGTGTGTTGATTAGGAGGGAATTGAGTTCATCCATTGTGACTTTTTTTTTCTCTCTTGTGCTTCTTTTCCAACCTATTTTTCTCTTGTCTTCATACTATTATGTACCTCCTCTTTATTTCTTAGTTCTTTTTGTGCTAACTTCCATTTTATACTCTGTCTTAGTTTTGTTTCCTATTAATTTTTATAAACATTTTGCCCTTTCTCCTTTTCTTTTTTCCTTGCATGACTTATAAGCTCCTTCCCTCTTGCAGAAGTGAAAATATACCACCTCCATTATCTATAAATCCTCAGAGCCTTCATGCTTATTTCTAGGTCTGCTAAAGAGTATCTGCTCCAAACCTATTTTGCATTTTATCATGTTAGCTTGTTATGCTAAAAGCTAATCATTTTATGACATTTTCATAGAATCCCCAATCTTAGGACTAGTAGGTTTCATAAAGCTTGATTAAAAAAAAGAAATAAAAATCACAGAAAATCACTCATCTGTAAAGATACAGACATTTCTACAAAAAGAAGACAGATTTTCTGTATCTGTATCAGAGAAATATCTTTTAAGAAAATTATTATATATCTGCTTAAGAACTTATGTGGGAAAAAAATTACATTTAGCTGTAGGTATGCAATTATAAATAATTAGAACACAGTGAATAGTGGCTACAACCTAGTGCTGAATCATGGAACTCTCTTTCCTTGAGGTAGATCACCAAAACATATAGTGTTTTAAAATTAATTATTTGCAAAGGTTAACAAAATAATTGATGGGACATTTTATGCATATCAAAGAACTTTTGGTCCTTTTCTAAACTTGTAATAATGTAGATCATCTCAACTGCTGACCTTCAAAAGACCATATTTGACGTCACCAAGTTCTACTGAAATGACTGCCTGCTCGTTATGTTCAGAGCACAATGAATTTTCTAATCCTCACACCTAAGCAGATTACATTGTTTTCTAGTAGATGCTGCCCTTTCCTTTTTATAAGCACCTTGTCAGACACTAGGTATTATTGGGGTAGAAACATATTTTATAGTTTTTCTAAAAGCCTACTATAACTTCTTATGAAGTAATAGAAGGGATGAAAAGAACAAAAATATCTATAGGATTTTTTGAGTAGAAAATATAGAGGAAGGAAGGGGGTGTTGTTCTTCCCACAGAAGGATGAGCATACAGATAAACGACTGAAAATGAAGAGCTTCATGCCTTTGTTTCTGGAAGAAAGTAACCTGCCACTGATCTCTTTTCACTGTGCCTCTTTCTTTTTTTTTTTTTTTAAACAGCCTCTATTTTGTATCTCTGTGGCTGAGATGAGATTTGAAAAATTAATGCTCTTTAATCCTATCTCTCCTATTCTTGTACTCTAGCATCAAGGAAACACCTGTGTTTCTTATTTCAAAATCTAGCTCAGTTACCTGAGTGACCTGTTGACTTTTACTGTGTTCCCAGGATTCTGTAACAAATTGAAGTATTATTCTGCAAAGCTCTTTCATTTAAACTGAATTTATTCAATTTAAATGACTTGTGGATGCACAAGTCCTCATAACAATAATTGGAGATGGGTAGAAGTTCTGGATTCATTTTGGCCTAGTATAACATGTTTTGTAAATTAGCACATGGATAATGTGCTATAATTATCTATACAGCTATTTAGATATAAAAATAACAAACCAAATGGGTCTATAGTGATAAATCTGTCCTATTCTTGACAGTCAATCTAGCTTTACTTGTCTGTCTTCCAAGAGAATAAAAAAAAAGCTTAAAAAGCAGCACATCTTTTAAAATAACAAGGAGAACAAGTGCAGTACTTAAATTCACACAGTCTATCTGAATAGCAAGAAATGCAACATTTCCTTAACTATAGTAAAGCTAAACTAGAGGCAGCCCACAGATATGGGCAGTTGGTGAGTGGGTAGCACTCCAGTACAGTCATGCCTGAGGAGTAATTGCATTGTAATTGGTAGTTTTTGCTTTCGCTCTCACTTATCCAGCTTCCAGCACATGGATACTCTTCTCTACCCTCCACTCCCCTTACCTGACATGGACTTGGGGGAGTGAAGACAACTGAGAGAAATTCTAAAATATTCCAAAGAAAATTAAATTTTTCTCTCAATATTTTTAACGGGCAGACAGATCTGTTTGGTTTTGTAAAGCTGAGCTGTTGCAGTGCGAGGCCTTTATGAATTGTCCAAAATATACAATGCTGCATCAAGTTCTCTACTGTCTGCTCCTTAGATTACTTTTATCCCACAGTAATTGCCTCCTTATTTCTCAGTAATTTTGTACCAAAGGACAGTGAAAATAGATGGTCCTGCACTACAAGCTACCAAACAATCTTGGGTCCTTCTTATATGTATATTGGGGGATATTGGTTCCAAAACAGATTGTTTTCTTTTCTGAAGACCTCCCACTCACCAGCCCTCAGGGTCATGTTCACAGTCTTACTCAACTGTTACACAGTAGGTAGGAAGAATCATGTGGAATACATTGGACTTTTATGTGGAAAGGCTTGGCATATTGGCTAGGAAACACTGTAAAACTTCTAGATATGTATCTCTTTTGTAGCCTTCAACATTTTGCTTTGAATACCATATAAAAGTAAATTTTTCACCCACAGATCTCTCCATTCTGCTGTCACATCAATGAATCTGGCTGGCTGGTATTTTGCTGGGGAAGAGTCCCAGAGAAACTGTTCTTCTGGCTTTATTATGCCCTGCTCTTCAAGGGTCTGAAAATAAAACTTATATCCAGTGCTAGTTATCCTAAAGTTGTGGAAATCACTATTCTGAACTTATTTTTCCTCACCTCTCCAAATTTAAGTCTAAATCCAGAACAGCCTGGTTACCTTTGATAGTAAGTCTGATTTGACTCCTTTGTGTTTGTAACACGGCCAACTTTGCTCGCTTTGTAGGTGCAGACCAGGAGTTTTCCAAGAATTAAATATGCACTTATGCTTTCTGTATTAGAGGTACTTTCACCAGCACCCTTGCAGAAAATGAGTTGCAGTCAAGGCCATCTGTGAGACACTGGTATTTTGTATGTCTGTACCAATATTTCAGGGGATCAGAGTTTGCAATGCACAGATTAATTAAAGCACTACAAAAAAGTCAATGCTAAAGATTGACGCTAACCAAGGGAAATGTCAGCTCCTTATAGAATGAAACAATGCAGTTTGGCTAGCAATTGCACAGATTGTATGACTGGAGTATAATAAATAGTACGATGCAGAAAATATAGCCAGCCTTACTTTAATGCAGTAGGACGCATTAGAGATGTTTTGAGTAGCGTTGCCCCCAAGGAATGTACATGCAGTACTATCTTTTAGTAAAAAATGACAACATTGTGAAGAGCATTATAGAAAGCAGACAGGACTGTTCTTGGTTTTGCCTAGGCAAAAAGGAATCCTAGTGAAATCTACTTAGTGAATTTAGAAATTTAGAAAGAAATAAGTATACTTTTATATATATATATAAAAGACCAATGAAACTTGTCAGACAAACATAAAATTGCAGCAAAGGTGATAAAAAAATTGCATCCGAATATTTCTCTAAGGCAGTAAGACACTGATTGACGAAGTAGTAAGGCAGACAAATCCATGGGAGAAAATCTGAATAGACCAAAGACCTTACCAGGCTGTGTTATCATAAAATAATAGAATACCGGATTGGAAGGGACCTCAAGGATCATCTGGTCCAACTTTTCTCTGCAAAAGCACAGTCTAGATAAGATGACTCAGCACCCTGTCCAGCTGAATCTTACAAGTGTCAATTCCTGGGGCCTCCACAACTTCCCTGAGGACATTATTCCAATGGCTGATTGCTCTCATTGTGAAACATTGTCCTCTTGTATCCAGCTGGAATCTCCCCAGGAGTAACTTGTACCCATTGCCCCTCATCTTTTCCATGTGACTCCATGTAAGAAGGGAGTCGTCGTCTTCTTTGTAGCCACCCTTTAAATACTAGAACACCATTATAGGGTCTCCCCTGAGCCTTTTCTTGAGGCTGAACAAACCCAATTCTCTCAGCCTTTCCTCACATTGCAGGCTTCCCAGTCCTTTATATTGATATAAACTATATTTAGAGTTATATTTCATGTCAGTCAAGTTTTCTAGGAAAGACCACAGTATAAAATACATCCCCAATCAGTGTGGTGTGATACATGAATGCAACCTTTCCTAGCAACTGAGTTGCTATTGCTGTAGTGGTTCAAAATTCAGTGCGTACATATTTTTGAAGAAAATAAAAACACAACCTTTCAAAAGACAATTCAGAACTACTGTAAAACTTAAGACACAAAGACACAAAATAAATCAGTTTATTACGTGGTTTTATTTGACATCAGCTACTGCTTGCTGCTGGGAGTATTCTTTGACAAAGGATTGATTATAGAACAAATGAAAGATTACATCCTGAAAACTAATGAGATATTTAAAAGTCATTCTTCCTTTAATTAAGAAATAGAAGGATGAAGATTATTTCAGTATCCATAAAGTAGAGAAGTAAAAATACCAAGAGTGAATAAAAAATATGTTTTTAACAGTCTTAATATAATCACTAGATTATTAGACTTCTACAAGTTTATTTCTGTTAGATTTCTCTGAAGTATTCAGTGCTGGCAAACTCTGATCCTGTTGAACTCAGGAATACAGTGAGACCAATATTCTGTTCTTTAGAAATGTATTCCTGCAAATTTTATCCATGCATGTTTCTCTCATTGTTAGGGATGCTCATACTTTATCCCAAGGTCTCATGTTAGTAGGAGAGTTCATCACACAACTCAGTTTGTAAATATTTTGCAGCAAAATCACTGTTGCCACCAACAAAAAGCCTGTACTTGTGCTATTGTGACTTGTTTGTATTAGCATCCAAATCTGAAATAGATGTCTAGAATGGAAATCAGTTACATAAATTGAGTTTTAAGAGTTTTGTTGATGTTCTGTGTTGATTGTTTTTGAAAATTTAAAGTTTACAGCAATCACTTACAAATTTCTAAATATTATGGTTATGGTTTCAAAGTAGCAGTCGTAACATATTGCTCTCTTGTGTAAAGTGAACAACTTTAAATGGCAATTTTAAAAAACAATTACCATCTCCTATTATCGTATGTTGCAACAAATAAGTGTGTTTATCTAAATTATGCCAGTTCATCCTTACATATTAAAAATATTGAAGTATTGTCATGTTGCAATATGCATTCAAAGCGGTAGTAGATGCAGCAGTAGCAAGCTCTAACCCATGAAAACCAAAGAATAAATATATTTTTACAGTTTTAGTTTGACAATCAGTTTTAGTGTACAAGAAGCAACAATAGTAAAAGCAAAATTTAAATATATATATTAAACTTAAAATTTAAGTCTTAACACTTGCACACCAGTATAAAGCAAAATGGTTGTAGGCATGCATTTATTATGAGAAGCAAACTAACAAGCTGAAAACATTGAAACATAAACATCTAAATTACAGTTCCCTTTGTGCTTCGTTTTAAATAATGGTGTTAGACTTGGTAGGATTATGTAACATACGGTACAAAGAAATGTTATGAGACTTAATGAATAGAGCAAGATGAATTCAAGTTATATACACAGGGATTTAATTATAAATAATGAATGGACTAGCTGTCAGGATATCAGTTCTTTTCATTTTTGACAAGACCAGGTGATCTGTTTGTGTATGTGTGTGTCAGCCTAGCAGACCATTAGTAAAAAGGTCACAATGGTCAGGTAATGATGATATGGTAAGAGTCTCTGATGTTGACCTCTGTATTACTTGCTGAAGTTGACTTGTGTATTGCTGTATATTTACATATCTAGAGTGAACTTGTACACTCCACACAGATCTGTATTTGATAGCAGAGACTTAAGGATATAGCACATTGCACCTACTAGATTTGTGGACTTGCAGGCTGCAAGATTTTTTTTCCAGTTTCTGTGGCTTGTAAATAACAGCAAATTCCTGAGATAGCCTATTCACTGCAGCAATTAAATGTCTTTGAGAACTGTTGAATAGCTTATTCTTTGCTTGAAAAGGCTCTACTGCTGAAAGCAACCATCAAGGGTAATAATGTGTGATTAGGCATGAAATGTGGTTTCTGAGCCCCATTGTACCTGTTGCATACATGACTCTTGATTTGTTAGAGTTCAGGAGATGCATGGAAAGCTGGTCATCTTTGGGTAGATGATTCCGACATGCTGGGCTTCTTCCATTTCTTTCCCTCAGATAAACATATATAAGTTTTTTAAAGGTCATAAAATGTAAAGAATATTGACTCCAACATGCAAACTCCAACACAGGTGAGGAAAAAAATTCACATTTTGATGCATTCTATTGGTGTCTCAGTGTCATATCATTTGGCTTTCGGTCTTAAGCAACTCCTCATTCTATACTATATGCTTAAATTTTCTATAAAGCATACTGAGAAAGTAAATATTGAAGAGTGAGATTCAGAGAAATTGTTAAACTTAATAGACAACTTCCCAAACTCATCTGTGGGAAACTGAAAAAAGAGAGTGGGCTGGATGTCTAGCTCTGGATGACAAGGAAACAACCATTTCTACATGAATTTTCATGTTAGGCAACCAAGCCACATAACTTTTCTCTCAACTATAAATAGGTACTTATATTCTTACCTCACTGTAACTCATAGTTCAGTGAAGAAGGTGCCTAGCTAGGAGATAAAATAATTTACATTTGCTTGAAAGCAGTCAAATACCCTGCTCCATTTGGAGAACATTTTGAGTCCCAGTTCCTATACTGTTTTGATTTCCAAGATAATGCCCTAAGGATGTAGGATTTAGTCTGTCTTCTAGCCTCCTTTGAAGGTTTTTCACTTGGAATAAATAACTAATACACTGGGAAAAGGACCTACACCTGACTGTCATTTTATTCTAATCGAGTGCTTTATCACAGGACTTGTAGAGGGAATCTCTGATTCATTCTTCTGATAGGACTAAAGCAAAAGGAGTGGAACATGTGAGCAGATTAAGGGAGACAGGATTTAATGCCCACTTACTCAAATGAAATGTAAGGAAGCTAGCTAGCTAGAGTGAAGGTTGCAGTCCTGTTGCAGAAGCCAAGGGTTCTGCTTAGGCTAATATTTTCAGTTAATTAACATTTAACTGAAGTTGCAGTTAATCTTCCACAAAACGTTCTCCAAAACCAACTCACTTCGTTGGAGAGTTGATGATCACTTACTTCAAAATCCGAGCCTTTCATGAGCAGTGTAGGAAGCCAGACTGCACACAACCCAGTGCTGCTTTGGGAGTCTGGGTGGGTACCCTGGAAGATCCCAGAGCTGGTGAATTCTGGACAATTTTGGTGTCTTATTAAATTAATAAAGTGGTGTCTAAATTGGCCCAGAATTTAAATGGGAGGTGAAAACACATCTCTTGTATCACTTGCCACCAAAGTAAGAGCAATAATATTAATCAAAGTTAATAAAAACTTGTAATCAGTGAGCAGGAATAAATTGACACTGAAAATTGAGACTTGGTGTTTGAGTGACTCATACAGTAACTTTAGCATTTTGCCCTGAGCATTAGGAACTAATGACATAATCATATATAATTATTTTAAATATTTTATAAACTGCAGTGAATTTCCTAATTCTGTTTGCTAATTATGCAGTATAATTTTAGGAAAATTGCATGGATGCTGTAGTATAACTAGGATGAGTCATTTGTCACCACAAGATTGTAGAGAAATCCTCAATCCTATAAATAGAGCCATAGGCATTATGTATTTACTGTGTCTTTGTATTTTGTGGGTTTTCAAAATACCTGTCTCTCTAGGTACTATTGCTCTTTTAGTATATAATAGTATAAATGCTATTTTATCTCAGTACTAAAGAGTACTAGCATCTGTTAGAAACATCATACTTGAGCTATAGCAGAACAATGAGCCCTGTAAAACATGGATAGATTATTTTAGGAAAACATAGAAAACACCAACTCCTAGGTATTATAGAAGCATAGAATGAGAGTTCACCATCTAAATAGACTAGATGAAGGAATAAGGAACAAAAAATGTGTGAAGAGATTGGAAATTTTTATGCAGCAAGTCAATGATAGTACTGAGAGTAGAATTCTTAGAAGCTTTATACTATTATTAAATACTACTAATAATAATTATAATACTGACTGATAGCTTTGGTTAGGATTAAATTATCATTGAGTACAAAATCAGCAGACAGGACTTTCTGAAATTATTGTGAATATTTTCTTTCTCTAATGTAAGAGAAGACACAGATTATTATGAAAAGCTATAGATGATGAAATATGGGAAAAGCTGTGAAAACAGGAGATAGACTAGGCTACATATTATCATCTTGGCTACATCTTATTAATATGCTTCATTATATACAAGAAGTAAAATGGAGACAGAAACATTCAGAATGTTTTCATTCTACACTAATAGGAAATACATGTCAAATGCCTGCCAGATCTGTGCTCTTAATATTCATCTTTAGATGCCTGAATAACAATCTCATTCTTTAAAGTACTGAGGTTTTAAATGAAAGAGGTCCCAGAGAGTTCTGAATATCTCACAGGGAGGTAGGTATTGCTGACATCTAGATGGTCATCAGGGCATCTTTGTACTGATGATAGAGTTCAGGTATGGAGACATATCTATTTCAGACCTGCTTCTATCTACATGGCAGCAGTTTCCAGGATTTGTCACTCCCATTTCACATTCAATTTCCTGAGGGAGTATCCTGATACTTGGCCATAGAAAAGAACTTGCAAGCAGGTCTTCTTGCTGAGGTGTTCAACCATGTCCTCATGTGCTTCTGCAGCAAGACACCATGCACAGCCTGTGAATTTGACTTGTAGACTGTTATTGGAGGTACTCTGGTAAGATTTTATAGACACAATAGTTAGGTTGAAAAGGCTCTTCAGGGATATAAAAGGAGAAATTGCAAAGAGTCACAGTGCTTTCATCTAGAGCTCGAGCTAAATATCACAGCTCTTTCAGGCAGGTAGTTAAGTATAGGGAAGAACTTTGACTCATCATGCAGGTAGAATACTTTGAGTTACTTCACAAAAGAAAGATCAACCTGATTCTTTCTGACAGTTTAACAAATGAGTCATGCCATCTGTTTTTAACATCTAACTTTCTGTAGATTTTCAGAAAAATATTTCCTAAAAAAATTACAAATAATTTTTCCTATGCTCATGTGTCTACTGATTCTTTAGTTAATCTGCACTGAATAAATACCCATATGCTAATTGTCTGGTTTTTAAACAGTTACCATGGTCATAGTCACTAGTTGGCACAGGACAACAAAGGAATTCCCTCTATAGTGTTAATTATGCAGACAAGTATCTGAAGGAATGTTCACAGATCTATAGGTTTTCTGGTTTGCATAAAGAAATTAAAGACAGCATAATTAAGCACTTTCTAAGCACTAATGATAAAAAAAAAACAAAACAGGAGGTGGCTGGTACAACTGGAGAATGCTGCGTATAGATGTTCTCATTTCCTTTCTAATGTAACAGTTTCTTCCAGTTTTACTTAGTGTCTGAGAAACTACCACTCAAGTCTATTGGTATATGTTGATAGCATGCTGTGAAATATGGATTTCTCATTTTCATTTGTAAATGGTTGCTCAAGAAATACATGAAATGAACAATTATGGTAAATAGTGTGAATAGAGTGAGGCCACATACATTAGTACACTAAAAGATGTCAGGTACTAATCACTAAAATGGACTACTAAGACAGTAGCAAGAAAAAGAATCTGAGAATACTTTTGAAATTGCTCAGTTTACAGACAACAAGTAATAAAATTGAGAATTTTATTTGAATAACTTAGAAAATGCCCAAGGATGACTGGGTATAGTGGATAAGACTTGGATTCAAGCAAGACTTCTTAAAAGAAAATGCAGTAACCTCAAATATAAAAGCTCTTAAAATAGTTGTCACTTAGATCACTGAATAAACCAGTTATCTGCTGCTTTTCAGATCAGCATACGTGTTCAAAAAATTAGCAAATAACCTCTGGCAAATTTGCAGATATCGCTGGCAAAAATGACAACAATAAAAAGCAGTCAAGGTGAAAAAAACCAACTACATGTATATGAAAACATTCAGGATTCTAAGGAAGTTTCTTGACAGCCAAAAATCTAAACTAAACTTTTACTTTATTAAGATCTGAGACCATAAAGTGTTTCATAGAGTTGGTCCTAGACAATGTGCAATATTTCAAATAAAAGATGGTCACACTGTAGTGATTACCTGCTACACGGAGCATAGAAGTTTTCTTGTAGAATGGATTCCTCCTCTTCACTATAGACAATGCAGTCGGGGGAACATAAGTTTTATTAAGGAGCTGCACTGTGGGGAGGAGTGGGAGCTCCTATAATCAGTGCTGCCCATCACATGAATGTCCTGGAAATGGGCAGCAGCTGCATTGCACCATTGTGTTCCGTAGCCACATGATGCAATACTGCAGGAAATCCTTGTAGAACCTGATGTTGCTCAATTGTTACTTTTTATCCTGTTATCTTTTCTGCCTTCCCTTCACTAGGAGTAGGAAGATTACATTTCTGGGCAGCAGGGAGATCAGAAACAGAGAGTACTTCACAGTTCAGGTCAGGTAATGAGTTCAAGGACCAACTGCAGAAGTTAGTGCACAGGAAGCTGGGAGTCAAAGTGCACTGCACCAGCTACCCTGTGTTACGTCTGCAGCCACGTGCTTTAGAGTTGCAGAGATAGAATAAGGTAACTTTGTTTTCAAAAGTAATTCTGCTGATCAAAGTTAATTGGCATGTACTTCCCCAAGTGTAAATGAAAGCTGTTTGTTCCATCTTAGTATGCACTAACTTTCCCTACAGCCAAGCACCCGTATGCTACTGGGAGGATGTCGAAAGCTCCACAGTAGTGTAAGCAGGTTGCCTCAGTTTCCTCAGCCTGGGCCTCTCTATACCCCAGACTAGTGAAATGAACTGCATTGTAATTGTTCGGTAAATACACTGCAGGTAATAATAATCATGGTAATGGGTATATGGGAATATATTGCTTCAGCTGTCTCCATTAATTATTCATTTATTAGTGATATAATGAGGATGACAGCTTATGCTCCGAGGCTGGATATCTGGGATAATCTCATTGTCTGTCTGGCCAGGAAATGGACAGGAATTTACAGTAAAATAATGTAACCTCCAGCTCCCCAAAACTGACACCCCTGTGTCACATTTCATCATTATTTAAGTGTGAAATAACTGCCCCTCTCCATCTACCTCAG
This sequence comes from Actenoides lindsayi, assembly GCA_025331215.1. Classification (NCBI taxonomy): domain Eukaryota; kingdom Metazoa; phylum Chordata; class Aves; order Coraciiformes; family Alcedinidae; genus Actenoides; species Actenoides lindsayi. The sequence continues at coordinate 31,718 of WTSP01015532.1, read as the reverse complement.
ACTTTCAGTAAGAAGAATTGCTGAAATACTTCTTCCTGAAAGTTTACAAGACTTAAAAACATGAATAAGGTTTAAACATGGAATGTCACTCAATAATTTTATAGGTACCTTCACAGCCAATTTCAAGCTGGACTGATGAGCCTTATCAAATGCCTGTTTTTATAAAGCAGCTAAGGTCTTTGCATTGCCTTAAAAATCAGAGCTTCTGGTTTTTGGTAGTATACATGTCTTGCCACAGAACTCTCATAGCTTTCATTACTCTTAGCTGCATTTTGTTCTTAAAATAAGCTTAACTAATATTTTACATTGACCTATATGCAATAAATTTAGAAGGAAGGTAAATTATTAATCTAAGCTGTTTGAAAATAGCGAAAAAGTGATGAAATTAATTTTGTACAAAATACATGGTAAAAAATTGTAGGTTAGCATTTCTTTGTGGATTTAGTAGGAGTTATTACTTAATAAAAGAAGCTTGAGTAAAATGGTTGGTTCTGAGGATCCAGAGTTCATGCTGCACCCTTTTGGGTGTTGGGATGCTCCAGATGAGCACTATGCTGGTTTTGTCCACATAACACCACTAGAAACCGGTGTGCGTCTTCTAGTTTAGTTTTACTTCGCATGCCCTAACATTGCTCTCCTGTGTGAACAACATTGGTTACATGGATTCACTTCATAGAAAAGGAAAAAAGATTCCAAGTTGCATCTACATTAGTGTTTTAGTTTGATGTGTTATTCCAGATCTGACAGAGGGGTGCCCACTAAAGCCCAATAATCCAGTGTATTCTAACCATTGGATGAGTGGGAAGATGCTGCTAAGGTAGCTTTTCATTGGCTGTACTCCAAACACATACCTCTGCTGCTACCTGAGGTCAGACCACCAAGAAAAATGGTGATCTAAATATGCCAGGTAACTTTCTTCAGGTGTACTGGACCAACCTGGCAGTGCTGGGTTAACAATTGATTGTGATGATCTTAAAGGTTTCTTCCAATAGAAATGATTCTATGATTCTATATGTTGCAGGACAAATTTCTTAGAATCCCCCAGGTGTAATCCTTCATGTTAGAATTCAGAAGGCAGAGGCGAAGTCCTAGCTTTGAAAGTGTTTCCACCAGGAAACAGGAGAACATCTTTTGTTTTACTTTGTAGGTGCTGTTTTCCTGATACAGAAACATACCCCATCAACTGTATGTTTGTTTGGGTTTGTTTCCATGTTTGTTGTATCAATAAAATTTGCACCTGTTTGTTTTGGCACCAGGAACAGTTAGTTGTCTAGCCTGTGTAAACACTTCCCACCTGCCTTGCTTATCTCTCTTCCAGTGATAAATGTCCACTACACTTGCTGTGGGTAATTAACAGGCCAGTTAATCCAGGAGAGTCAAATACTTTCTTTTGGACATCTGGAAACACTGGTGGTTTGGGTTTTTTCTTTTGTATTAGAAATTATGAAAGACAATGCTTTTTTTAAAGACATACAGGGAGAAAGCAGAAAGCATTTCTAGATGATGTGTTGTTATGATGAACAGGCATTAATAATTGACGTTCGTGGTGAGAGAGAAGACACCACGCACTCTGAGGGATTGTGATGATATCACGGTAACCATGAGAGCAAAGCCCGAGTGGTCTGTGATGACGGCAGATATGTGCCTCTTTATGCAAGCTGTTCCTCTGTTGGATGGTTTATATTTGATGGAAATCCATTTATTAAATTCATACGTAAAATATCTACACGTACCCCTGAAAGTTTGCCGGGGACGAGACTAGGTCAGATCAGTTGCACAAACATGTGGAGAACAAACTCCTATGAACTTCAAGCATCACCCTGGTGAAGTGAAGCAGAATTTCTGACCTTGTGTTACAAGGAGTGCAGTGAGGGATCTGCAGATGGGAGAGCCTGCTTCCCAAGAGCGATTGGTGAGGATTTCTTCCTGTGTGCCCAAGGCACTGGCTGGTTTACCAGGAACTATAGTTAGCTCCTATGAATTGTTGTAGTTGCAACTTCCTTTGGTAATCTCCTCTGTATTCCTATCCCAAGCTCTCCAAATATAGTGCAAAGATGTAGCTCTTCTGTGATTACAGGTGTGCATCCTGCTGCTATTGCGTAACTTAAAAACTATGATCATACAAAGAATTTCTGTAGCTTCTCTTCTTCACACCCTCTCAAAGCAGTTTACAGTAACTCCTGAGAAAAAGATTCATCAGACCTTTTTTTTCCTTGAAAAATAATACACTTATCAACATCCAAATAGTTACTGTTTTCACTCCAATAATTTAGCAGCTCAGTTAACTGGGTTAACCATTTCAAAGGGCAGCTTTTTGGCTGCCAAAGTATAATGCAGGAGGACAGCCTGAGGTCCCACCATTTCAGAATGGTGAAAACAGGCAGTTTCTAAGCTAAGTCCAGTAATGGACAATGGGCCTCCAACCCACTTTTAGCTGAGGTCTTACTGCCTCAGTTTTCTTCTGCCTTTCCCTAAGGGAAGGCTGAATGCTAGCAATGATCCAGAGCATGATCCAGAACTGCTGCTTGTTTCAGAATGCTTAGCTAAGGGGTTTTTGTACATTATTATTTTTTACTTGTGTTTAGCCATTCTCTTTAGCTGCATGAGCTGGCAAAGCAACAGAGTTCTGACATTAGAGAATCCCTCTGGTAGAAGAATTTCTTTGCTGGCAGACAGCTCTCTGCCTTCACAACAATGTTGGTGACAAGGGACCAGCCATCATTAGGTACTGTTATGATGTAGTTACTAAATGTGTGTTCCCGAGAAAATAAACACGTAGCACATAGTTGCAGAGCACTTGACATATAATATGTTCTTGGTCTCCGTCCTGGTATATGACTCTGCTGCATAAAGCTCTGTTTTGGGTAGTACTTGTCTGGCAGTGGTTTTGCTTCAGTCTAAGTATGAGCAAGTATATCTTGGTTACATAAAGGATGATAAAATGCTAAAAATGATAACACATAAAGTTCACAGTCTCCTCCTCAGCCTTCCAAGATAGGGATTGTGCTCTCACTTGGTGACAGTATTTTTTATTATGAGAAGCATTTTTTTGGCAAATTTCCAAATATTTTGTGGTATATATTGTTGCAGTTGTTGATCACTGCTTACAGGAGGCCCCACAGTTTTCTGTATTTAAAGTACAGATGTATACAATTTTAGAAGAAAAACTTTATAAATGGATAAGGAAAAAAAATAATTAAAATGTACCTTATTTGATTTTCTTTCCCTCAGAAGCAGAACATGAGGAATACTCAAACATTTGTGTAAAGGCAAAGCAATTGAGCATCCTGGGGGAAGAGGAAGGAAGTTTCAGGTAAGCACAAACTTTTCTGGTGTTGGTCTGGAGGACCTATGTTACTTATTAATGGTCCTTTTTCACTTGCACTTACTCTTTAGACTTTCATTGCCCCAAGGTAAGGTAAAGACTAGTTTCTACAGGTTCTGAGGATCAGCCATTAAGGTTGAATAATTTTCATTGTATTTTTACTCTGTTTTTTTTCTCTCAGCATTGAAGAACTAGGAAGTCTATGATTTAGCAACCAAAATTAACCTGATTTGTGCCTATTAACATTCAGATTTAGCTCAGGAGAAAGTACTCATTCATTTAAAATATCTACTTTGTGCCAGACCAGCTTACTACAGACTTGGAAGGCCAACATAAAAATTGGCATTAGTTTCCCCATTGAAAAAAGTAGGAAGCATATAGTATTAGCACAAAACCATATTTCCTCTTTTTGTAAGTATACACCACCTTTGTAGGTGATAAAGGAGACCTTTTCCAAGGAAGCTGCACTAAATGGCTTTTTCTGTTTGCTTTGTATAGGAATTGTTCATGAGGATCAAGTACTTATATTTGAATAGCATATTAAACAATATTTTGGCTGTTTAGACCACACTTTTTAATCTGTTTCTCTCAGTAAGAATGCCAGGTCAGGCTGTTCCTCCCACATGGTCAATAGTTCTTTCCTGTCCAGTATAGGTATTTTCTACAGGCTTATTTTTAGTCTGGACGAGTTCCCTGATGCTGTTTACATGGCTTCAGAAGCAGTTGCATGAGAGCAACCTGGGGGAAACAAGGAGAGGAGAAGCAAAGGGTGCATGGGAAAAGATGCTGCTGAGCTAAGAGGAATGTCTGTGGAATCATGATTTCAAAACTGTCCTTGCTAGGATGACCTTGTTGCCTCTTTTGAGTCTTGCAGTGTGTCTAAGTAAGTCACAGAATCACAGAGTGATAGGTGTTGGAAGGGACCTCTGGAGAACATCTAGTCCAACCCCACGCCAAGGCAGGTTCACCTAGAGAAGGTCACACAGGAATGTGTCCAGGCGGGTTTTGAATGTCTCCAGAGAAGTCAAAAGCTTTATCTTGAGTTCAGCTCAGCTGTTTTGCTACACATAGCAAAGGCTCTGTGTTCTCTGTTTGACAGTCTGTGTTCAATACTGATTTCTCATCTCATTTGGTTTCCTAGGATTTCTTAATATCTGCTTTCCAGATTTTAGATGGTGGCACTGATTTGTTTTGCTTTATAGACATTTTAGACTCTTCTTTAATCTACTTCTGCGTATTGATTTTCTGTCTGATGTTGCAGGTGTAACAAGAGTATTAGTTTTAGAAAGAATATCACTCAAGTATTTGTACTTTATTTTCAGTACTACTTTGTGGCTAATTGCATATTTTCCCAGTTTGCTTGAAATAATAATTATATATTTAATATAAAGATACTATGGTCATTCTAATAATTTCACCCTCCAGAATCAGATGCCAATGAATTTTATGTCACTGTTTTGCTTTGGAGATCACATTATTTTAGAATATTTATGGCTAGCAGATTTATTTATTTAATATTAAAAATGTTTAGATAGGAATTATGAAAGGAGGCTATGAATCTCTCTTTCTACCAAGCAAGCAATATAACAGAATTCTTAATGTGAGATAGTTTCAAAAATTATACAGTATTAGCTGAGGATGGACTAGAAATTTATCTTGGGTTTCATGGAAGTTGATGGAAGTCTCTGCACTGGTACTCAGGGGGAATACACACTGGCTAATTATAGCTTGGGCTAAATCTCCCTAACTTCTCACCGTACTCAATGAAGAGAGATGAGCTTCTCCAAGGGACAGTTTAGAGCAGAAGCCAAGCATAGCTGTTCTTATTCATGCCCTGGAGGATCGTGTGGTAGAGTCCTCTTCAGTCTCTAATTATCTGTATAACCTGAGGTTTCTATAGCATCTAAAGCCATAGCAGCTAATCCTTTCACATGTTAATTAGATCAGTATTGTGGCATAAAATGACAATATTAATTTTAACTTTACATAGAGCAGAAAGTTGCCATGTTGGTAGGTTTTATAAAAATGTCTCTGACAAAATTATATAAAGCACATTATTATTTTCTATAAACATACATAAAGACAATAAAACTAGCACCAGAATGTTTAAGCTTCTTTTTAGGCAGATTTCTTAAAGATAAATAAGGGCTCAATGGAAGAAGAATGTGGCCCATTATTTAGTAGTTAATAGGTATCATTACTTACTAACCCTGATTAGTAAAATTATGCTTCTTGGTTCCAGCACACACACTACACATACATACCATTTTGTGGAAAAAAGTCTGCAAGATTTATTGCATCTTACCTTTGAGCTTTAAAAGGAAAAGATTAAAAAATGTAATAACTCTGATCAAGGCATTTAATGTAAAATACATGACATCTCATGCAAGTATCACAAGTCCCAGTGTCAACAGTGAAAACATTTCTAATTGTTTCATCCTAAATCCCTGAAAATGTAAGCTTGTAGCTGCTTCTACTCAAAAATATGACACTATGCATTCTTGTTAGGCAAATTCTTTGTTTGTTTGGTGGGTTGTTTTTTGTTGTTTTTTTCTGGTTTTGGTTTGTTTTTTTTCAAGGATTATAGAATTTGCTCCCCCAGTTCATCTGGGCTGTATAAGAATCGTCTGCTTCCCGCATCCTGAGGCATTCTCAGCTTTGCTCTCAGTACAGTTATCAGTGCCACGTGTCATCAAAGGAATACATAGGTTTTAGGTGGCTATTGAATATTATCCTTTCAAGACAACTGAAGTTGTACTAGAATGTACGTATTTTTCAGCAGCACTGCTGGTTTAATTGGTATGCATCTCCAGCTGCTAATTCCTCCCCTTCCCTTCAGTGTGGTGGGGCAGTTTGTTGTGCAGCTGTGAAGTTCAACCAACTCAAAAACATTATTTTCTTTGCTGGGTTACTTATCTGTGAGATTAGTTCCCCACTTTGGTTCACAGTGTGGATGAGTAAACATGCCAAGACAACAGAAGAGATACTAAAATGGCAGGGATGAGAAGCCAGGATGCTTTAACTTGCCAAAGGTTGTCAGAAGTTTTAGAGACGGTCAGGAAACCTTTCAGATCTTCCCCTGCTGGTAAAGCTCAAAGAAGCCATATTTTCCCTTACATGTACACCGAGAGCTCTTTATTATATATTTATATTTTAAACAACTGTGAAGGAGTGGGCTAATGAAAACCAGACATTAGTAATTAACAAATCATCCTTTCCAAGGAGCTGACTTAATTTTGTTGGTGTAACTTCAGTTCACACATTGCTTTATCTACCATACTTACATATCTAGAGGTTTTTTCTTTCTATAGTGCATTATTTCATTCTATAAATATAACTTCAAAGCTGTCCATTCACACAATAAAAAGGGGTGGCTGGGGGGGGGGAGGAGGAATCTGTTATCTCTGCTTGCTAAGTGATATTCAAGGCAAATAAATTCTAAGAATTGAAGGGCATTCTTTCTTCTGTTTCTTTCTATGCATAAGAAAGGGATTTTAAGAGCCATGCTAGATGTTTAGTGGTGATGTTATAAAAGAAGAAATGTTTTCTTCCCACCCCCCCCACCCTCCCCAAGTATTTGTGTCATACCAGAGATTCTTTTTTTTTAATTTCAGTTGAGTGAGTTATGCTGGCATTTTAGGCCCACTTACAGAGTATTACAGCATGAGTACCATAGTGCTTTTTCACCATCTGTTTAGTACAGCCTTCCTACCTGCACACTCCGATATGATTCTTTATTCTTTCAAGCCAGACAGCCAATTTTAGAGATTCCTGTTCCTAAGCACTTGTTCCTGACCCTGTGCCGCACTTTTGGTTGTGCCAGTGCTCCTGAACATGGAGTTATCTGGGTTAGAAAAGAATCTTCAAGGGTTCTTTGAAACCTGGATTTTGAAAAATTTAATTGAATGAATCTACAGCATATTTCCATAAATGCTTTTGATTGTCACAACTAAAGTGACAATAAATTTTGTCACAAGACAGGAAACATTGGTAAGGGTGAAGAATGATACATGAAATGCAGGAGTGGGTTTTCTTTGTTAGCTTTTGATTAATGCAATATTTCTAATAGTGCTATGATTCTTCTTGAGGAGACAAAACTTAAACCCCTTTAAACCCTCTCTTCTGTACAAATCCTCCCTCTGCCCCCAAAAGGTTTACATTTTTTCATTATTCATGTTTCATTGTGTGGGATTGCCAGTGTATCCTTGCAGGAAACTGCTCTTTACAGTTTGAAATCAGGACAAGCTTTTTTTTTTTTTTTCCCATAGTCACAAAATAACTTGCTTTAACATTTTCAGAAATGTTTTCCCCAAATTTTTTTTTTTGCTTTAGTACAGTCTCTTCACACCCTCAAAAATTCCAGCACCTATTCTATGATACTTAAAATAACTAGTTATTTCTTTAACTTCTACCTGCACCTTTCAAATCTATAGCAGATTGATCTCTTATTACATTGCTTTCTATTATTTAATATCAGCCATATTCCTCTCTATAATTTTCTTTTCGGTTACATGTCTTAAGCAACTCATAGGATAGCTTTCCTAATCATCATCAACCATTTTGATCTCAGTTTGAAATTTTTTCTTTGATGTCTTAGTGTAGTCTATTTTTTTTATTATTTCTTTGATTTTCCTGTAATTTATTCTTCCATCTTTTATCTTTTCTTATGTAACGAAATTTAAGTAATTGTATAGTTTAGCTAGTCATTCCTCAGTTATGAACTAGAGTCTGTGAGGACAAAAATAGGCTTTGGGTGATATGTTCTAGAAGCAGCTCTTTAGTTAGGTTTAAAATGAAGAGGAATTTGAAAATTTATTAGAATTTAAATGAAGTGGAAACCTAAATCCATATGCCAAGTAAAGAATCTAATTTGTTTTAACCATATATAATATGGATTTTTCTTTAATTAGCTAATCACCAAGAAAAATAAATTCTTATGCCAATTGATTATTCTTAGCTCTCCTAGAGAACTTGCAGAAATGGCTTACACTTAAGACTGTACTACGGTCTCCTTGCGTAGAGATATACTACTAGGACCTCACAGAACTGCTTCAAGGCATAACTTAGTGACAGTTGAAGAAATTACCAACTTTCAGGTAAAAGAAAGATAGCTCAGTATTATTAATAAATACATTCAATGGTGTCACTGAAAATTGACAAGCTTAAATTGGAAGCATTAATGTCATTGTATGTCAAGCAAAACCATTCTACTCCTTGGTAAGGTTAGTGGATTGTATGAAGTGTGATGATGGTACAGCTGCTCTGATAAATTGTATTGATCCTATGCTGCTAGACTTGAGAAGCTTATGTAGTACCCCATGGTACTATCTGTCACTCCCTTGAAGGATGTCAAAGTTCACTATCCATGACAACTGCCACTTCTATAGTTTTTGTTCCTGCCTTTCCCTTACTTCTGTCATTTCGCTCAGTGACTGTTCAGGCTTTTCAGCAGCATAAATGTGAAAGGAGTACAATACAAATATTTTGTCATATGGAATTTTCTCTATTTCAATAACAGTTTCTTCCCTAATTGATTATATTACATCAGTTACTGCCTACTGTGGTTTGTATCTCCCTACACAAACAAGCAGAAGTTTTACCTCAGATATTAGATTTTTTTACAGACTTTTATATTTAACAATAGACTTATTGACTCATAAACAGATAATTTACAGTGTAAGATTTTTAAAGTATTGTCTAATTTATGGCAGTTAGTTAAATTATTGTAAATTTGACAAATCTCTTGGTTATCCAGTATTCCTATGGAAAACAACATCAGGTTTTTCCTTTTCCATTTCACAGGAAATGTTCAATACTACACATTTAATGTTACCGATGATAAATCTAAGTCTGAAATTCATGTCAACTCATTATAACCTTATATTTTCTTTCATTTATAAACAGTTCTCCTATTTCTGCTCCTTTCCACAAATAAAAACCACACTTTGGTAGAAACAACAAAGTGAGGCCCCTGAGACTACCTTTTCTTCTTTTAGTTTCAAAAGAAACGCAAAAGTTTAAAAATTACTGAAGAAAACATCAAGGCCTACATTATTTACATGAGTAAGGATTCTACAGATGGAGCCTGACATAAGGGTGATTCAGTGGTGTGGGTAAAAGAGAAACATCTCCAAACTTTTTCATGCAACTGGCAGTCTCTCTCATCTAGTGTTTTTCTGGTGCCTGGAATGAAAAACATCCTTTTCATCTCCATATAGTTTATATTTTGTGTAATTATACATTCCAGGTATTTTCTTCTGGTCACCTCACTGACTTCAGTGGACATTTCATCAGGACTTACTATCAAAAATCCTGAGGCTAGATCTGTAGCAAGTATAAATACATGTAGCTTTGTTAACTTCAGTGGAATTTTGTAGTTGAGGTGGCTGGATCGTGCTTTGATGAGAATGTAAGCCTCTATGCAAGCATGAACATAAACAGGTTGATAGAAATGCTTACAAAGTACCTCTAGAGCAAATTCGTGTCAAATGTGGTAGTCAAGCACTATAGTATTCTGTATGACAAAGGACTGTTTCTTGTGAACCAAAAAATATATGTTTGTATAAGGTTGCAAAGCTGCCTTTTCGTGTTCTTTATTTTTAACAAAATCAGAGTCCAGGATTCAGTAGCTAAATGAATACTGAGATCAGAGTTGTGCAGTTTGATGAGAGCATGAGATAGGCTCAGAGTTCTGTGGCTGAGTGGTTTTATTAGAGTACAGTATAAACTGGTATGATGCATCTTCAGTTTCACTTTAATGAGAGATGGAGGTATGTATTCAGCTTCTTGTTGATCTGACAAGGTATAAAAGAAATGCAGAAACCTGATGCTTTCATTGAAACCATGTGAAATCAAGGGCCATCAGCATCTTTGCAAATGGTGTGCAAAGTGCCTCAAGCTGATGACAAAAATTGGTGTTCCCTGAATGGAATTCAGAGTGCATTTCAAATAGGGTAAAGTCTCCATTGGAAATACTCTGGTTTGTAGTATTAAAAGCAACACAAAATAAAAATTAAATGAAACCAGAGAGAGTAGTACCAAAATGGATAACCCCAAATCTTCAGACCCAAACTGCATATATCCTTCAGCTGATGCTAAAATATTTGGCATTAATCTATTGTTATGAATGTCACTGTTCTCTACAATTTGCTCAAGATTATTTTTTTTTAATTTTAATTGGCATTTTGGCAGAACATAAAGTATGAGCTAATGAGTTGAAAGAACACACTGTTCTTGTAAATTCAAAGCGTTTACATATGAACTCTCTGCAGTTTCTTCTGAAAATTTGTATTTGACTACCAGTTTCTGACCTCACTTACAACTCCATCATCTCATATTCAGCAGAAAGATTAGCATTTTCTGATGTTGTGTCTGTATAAAGAATTCTCATATTTGGAGTATGTAACTCAAACACAACTTTAAAGTAACACATGCTCTGTAATTTTCTCATCAGTGATGAAAGTCAGAGATTTTTATATTATTTTTATATATTATCTGTAGATACTTCAAAATCTGGAAGTCAAACCTTTAAGAACCATAAGCAGCCTTTATATGGGAATTAAGTACCTCTGAATTGTCCTTGGTTCTCTTGAAGTGATGAACCAGTCCTAGTTTCAAGTTTGTCTCCATAGCAGCAAATTGAAGGCATTCCTGTGAGCTCCCTCTGTCCAGTCCTGTGGAGCAGCCAGCAGCTCTGCCGTACCGTCTGTCATACACCCTGCTCAAGCAGCATCGTCACTGGGCATTTTCTGGTCCCAGGATTTTATTGAAAACTGTTCCAGAAACCCTGATGATTATAAACCTCTTCTTAATTTCCAGTCCAGGTATCATAACTGCTGTAGTAATTGTGGCATCCCTTTACTTCACAGAAAGAGTGGCATCTCTGCTAAAACAGTTTAGCAAGTTATAACTATAGCAGTTGTTTTAGCACCCAATGACCCCTCCCCAGCCAAAAGCAAGGGTGGGGTTGTCAAGAAAAGGATAGGAGACACATGGGTTGAAATGAGGACAGATTTAATGGAACAGCACAATTAATAATCATGCAAATATAAAGTATACAAAGTTATACTGAGCCCCGTGAATGTACAGCAGTAACAATGAACAGGAAAACAGTCCTCTGGAGCAGAATGATGAACAAGTCCCTCCAGGGATAGCAACCCTCGAGAAGAGGAGGAAGAGAAGGATCCCCTGCCCCCAGCAAACTTCCCCCTTTATACTGAGCGTGAGGTTTCTGATACTGCATATCCCTGTAGCCAGCTTAGGTCAGTTGCCCTGGCCTTCACCACTCTCAGCTTAAGCTCCTGGCTGACACAAAGCTGCTAACAGCCTGCACACCATGTCTGGCCTATGAGCCTATCCCAGTGAGACCAAGACAGTCATTTACAAAATTCTGTCACCGTAAGAACTGGAGTTTTCAGTTGGTTTGGAATATATTTAACAGTGTCAGTTGCAGTGTCAGTGTTGTGATAACAGTAAATTATTTTACTTCATCACTGAAAAGTGATCAGATAGATACTAAAATAAAATACCAAATTTTTTTATTAGTTTTTTTTTTATTTTATTTTTTAACTGTAGGATAGTCTTTGGACTGCTCTACAAAGGCAAACTGATCCTCTTAGGGTGCAATGATTTACATTTATCGGATGTGTATGAACGTTATGAAACTGTACTTCGCAAAACATACATTGGGTACAGTTTGGTGGTCTTTACGTTCCTCAAGCTAGCCTTGGCCTAGAAGCATAAACATTAATAGGCCACTACCTTTTGCCTGATGGTACTGGCATCTATACAAATGCTCTGTTTTTTCCAGCCCTTCTCAAGATATGTATTTCCTCCTCATGAATTTTTTAGAATTAACCTTGGATTCTACCATTGCTACATTTCACTTTTTCAAGGAACTAATGGGAGCTCCTGTAAAACAATATCAACCTGTTACACAAGATTGTGTTTTCATTCTAATGCTAAGATGGGCTAAATTTCTGATCAGGCAAAACTAACGGAATACAGCCAGACTCCTTATATTGCTTGAAAGTGTAAAGAATAACAATGCCTTTAGTAACCTCTGTTCATTAAAAGTTTGAAGATGGTTTCTTTAAATTTATGTTAACATTGCTTTACAATTTGCTAGAAAGAGGAAACTTACACTGACAAGGAGACAGTGTTATGGGGGTGGAAAATATACATGATCCAATCAGTGAAGCCAGAGGTGGGAGGAACAGCTGCTTCTTAAGTAATGACATATAAGTAATATTAGTCCCATTGGTTTAATTACATTGTAACCTTAAACAACAAACATCTGTTTTCCATGTTTTCTTCCCAAAGGCCCTGACATTTCCAACATAACCAAACCTTCTTATATTTTTCACGATAAAATAGTTCAAAGCAGTCAATAGTAGGAATGCTATTAGTATTTAAAGAAACACCCAAACCCAAAGGCAAGATCCACAGAAAAAACATATCACAGTTCTTCTCATCGTTTTCTTGTCTCCTATACTCTACTTGATTGTACACTATGCAGAGATGAAGGATAAGGGAAACAGTAGATTGAGACGTCAGCATTTCTTTCTCCTTTTCTCCTGTCCTCGTGAATGTTTACAAAGAACATGTACCTGTGATCTATGAGACATACTTAACTTTCAGATCAGTTCTGTTTCCAGTATAAAAATAACTGGTGAATCACTGTGCAGATCGTAAGCATGTTTTTATTTTCTGTTGTGTTTTCCTTTCTCTCTTTGGTACATCTACAAAAACAACCCATTTTTTAGATCTTGTATACTTGGGGTATGAGGTACTGTTGTGATAAAGGGTGAGGGAATTTGCCTGAGTCCATGCGCCATATTGGAGATTTGAGTGAATCACAGAAAAAGGGAAAAAATCCTACAGGGCAAAGACTTTGTTTATAGTAAAATTCAACGTCCTGAAAAATTGTGTTCCCAAGTAGATACTTTTAGATATCAAGAGACAGTTCCCTAGAAATACCTAAAATCATAGACTACTAGAATGCACTGGTTTTGAAGGGACAGTTAAAGGTCATCTAGTACAGCCATCCTGCAGTGAGCAGGGACATCCTCAACTAGATCAGGTTGCTCAGAGCTCCATCAAGCCTGACCTTGAATGTCTCCAGGGATGGGGCCTCTACAACCTCCCTGGGCAGCCTCTTCCAGTATTCCCCCACCTGCATAGTAAAGAACTTCTTCCTAGTGTCCAATATAAATCTACCCTTCCCTAGTTTAAAACCATTGCCCCTCATCCTATCACTACATGCCCTTGTGAGCAGTCCCTCTCCAGCTTTCTTGTAGGCCCCCTTTGGGTACTGGAAGGCTGCTATATGGTCTCCCCTGCGTCGTCTTTTTTCTAGGCTGAGCAACCCTCACTCTCAGGCTGTCTTTGTAGGAGAGGTGTTCCAGCCCTCTTATCATCATTGTGGCCCTTCTCTGGACTTGCTCCATCAGGTCCATATCCTTCTTGTGTTGAGGTCTCCAGAGCTGGACACAGTACTCCAGGTGAGGGCTCACCAGAGCAGAGTGGTTCCCCATTAACACAGTGGCTTGTTAGCATCCTCTGGTTTATATTGATTTTTCCATACGTATTCCTCAATGCTAAATGAAATGCCTAATATCTAGAAATTCTACAAGAACGACAGACTAATCTGCTCAAAATTTCTTCATAGTTTGTTTGATGACATTTAATTCCATAAAACTGGAACTGATTTGCAGTACCCCTAGTTTTTATTTCAGCCTCTGTTTACTTTTTGTTTTGTAGTATATGTTTCTATACTTTCTCTGGGCCTAATTTGAAGTTGTTACTCCTAATAATGCAATATTATCTTGGAGCTAGATATTGTTTCACAGTGTATGCTGAGGATATAAATAGGAAGTAAGAATTGCTGAATTGAGATATGTGTTATTTGTGTTTTAGATCCCATTACACAGGGCTTATCTAAACTGCTAACAGTGGCCAGGAAGCAAGCTCGAGCACTGGATTCCTGATCATCCACTCAGTTCCTTGATTCACTTTGGATCATTCCAAAGCTGGAATTGGAGTGCTCCCAGAAAGCAGGATGAATCAAATCAGTGCATTGAATTTAGCTTCCTCTACCTACTCAGTCTTTTAAAAAACTATCACAGAATGTTTAGCACCCTCAAATGCACCCTCATGCCACTGCCTTGGTCCTTTCTGTCACCTAAGTTTTGTGCTATAAAATCAACCTCTCTGGCAGGCTGCAATGAAGCCATTGCATTATTACAGACATTTTGAAATTTTAAAAGTGTACAACAATGATAATGTATTAGAGCAACTGAGTACTTCATGAGGACCAGAAGATAGTGGCATCCAGGGCCTAGGTACCTTGGATGTGGATAATCTACCCCAAAAGAGGCTTAGGTATTTGAAATTGGTAGCATTGTGAATGTGAGAAAAAACATTCAAGGATGGTTTTCTGCTCTACCTAAAAGATTTTGCATAGGAGGAAGTAGTTCAAGTTAGAAATTTTGTTTTGGTCTCCTTCCTAGTTAAGAGCAATTGTGGGTTTGGGGTTTTTTTTTGGTTTGTGTGGGGTTCTTTTTGTTTGTGTGGTTTTTTCTGTTTTTGTTTTGTTTGTTTGCTTGCTTGTTTTTGTTTTTATTTCTTTGGGTTTTTTTGTTTGTTTGGGGTTGTGGTTGTGTTTTGATTGTGGTTTGTTTTGTTTGTTTGTTTTATGTTGTATGTGGGGTTTTTTTTGTCTGGTGTTTAGTTTCATTTTGTTTGGGGGGAAGGGGAAAGTACGATCCTAAAGCTCTTGGGAAGAAAACAAAGATTTTGTCTGTTATGAAAGGTGTGGTAGGACACACTCACATGTCATCTCTGTACCAGGCTGGTGGTACAGGTGACAGGCAGTGGTGCATTAAGATAGCATGAAGGTTTTCTTTTCAGGATATAAAAGGTGTATGTAACCTGTCATTTCTTGTGACAGTAACTTTAAGAAAAACATGTAATGGCAGATTTCAGGGAGAAGGAGTAGTTGTTGGCTTGTCTAAATTTTCTTTCTTCACTTCAACTCAAGAAGTCAGATGTAAGAAGTTAAATCAGTCCTTCTTGCATTGACTTGGCAATATCTCCTCAGTTGTAGAAGGTGACATTTCCTATTTGTTAAATTTTCACAGGATCTTATTCTCTGTTCAAATTTTATCTCTGGATCTTGAGTTTGAGCAAATTAAGGACTCAGAAATAAAGTAACTCATGAATTGTAGCAAAACCATATCCATGCCTAATTAATGAATATTTTTCATGGGTAAAGAGCAGAGGCTTGACTGTAAAAGCTAAAATCTCTTGACATATAGTGAAAGAGTTTTCTTCTGTCATTTCCAGTAACTTGAATGAATGGACAGGAATAATTCTAGTATTTTGTCTGTATCTATGTTGGACACATTAGAACCTCACTCTCTTCATTTCTGTACCAAACGAACCATCACTTCCATCCATACTAACTGTTGCAAACAGTGAATCTTCCCATCAAACTCAAAATGTGTGAAAGGGACTTAATCATGTCATGTAGCTGCTATGCTGAGGGTCTTAAAATGCAAGGCTATTAATGGAGGATATATGTCAATCAATCTGCAGACTGGAAGGAGATAATGAAAAAAATGGAAGCAGTAAGATAGCATCAGCAGTGATTGGATCTGCTGTGTGTGAATAACTTTTGAGGAGTGGGGCTAAGAAGGAGCCAAGTTTGGGGAAGTCACTGATATACCTGTAAAAGCTCAGGTTTTTTGGATATTAGCCCTTCATTGGTCCTTTTTCAATTTGAAAGTTCTACAGTAAAAAAATAAAAAAAATTTTAAAAAATTAAATCTGAAATAATATAAGCTTGCCAGAAGACCACATAGGATATTTCAGTCTGACAAATAATGCAATGCAATCTAGATTTTTCCTATTTGCACTCAAATAAAACCTATTTCCTTTCAAAATAAACTCTCACACACAGTGGTGGAATCCTTACTCATAATAAACAATTGTAGAAGAACAGTAGCAGAGAGGGCAGTGAGAGGTCATGTGCTTCACCCCTGTTTGCTGAAGCATGATACATCCTGTTGCTCCTGAACCTCTATCTGTACAGTTGATATTTAAATGTACTTAAAATCTGCTCTTTTTCTCACTGAGAATTTTCTGTAGGGCCTAATGACTGGACCACAGAATTTGTCCATTGTTTTATCCTAAGATAATGTATGCATTTCCAAGCAGAGGACTTAACCATCTTCGTTATATAAAGCCAGATTCTCAGACAAGAGAAGCTCAGCCTGTTGTCAAATTGCATTTCCAATTGACATTCTGTGAGACATTAGAAGTCACTACATATATCTTCAGTGCATGTGGGAGTCATGACATTAAAAATGACATAAAACTTATTATGCAGACAGAAAATAAACATTTTCTTCCCTTAAAGAATTTGAGATTGATGGATAATTACTTTGCTTGCCAAGGAGAGACTTCCATAATCAGTATAAATCATAAGGTCATTAAATTGGTAGGGCAATGAGAAATAAATCAATGCACTGAAGATGACTTGTAATTGCTTGTTGCAGGATACATGGCTGAATGATATTTTGTAAAGACCATACTGTGCATCTATCTAATTGGGCTGGATGTGTTAGAGTCTATAGCAGAGCTTACTGAATAAGTCAAAGACCACCCACATATGAACCAAATGACTTACGTGTCTGTGGGACACTCAGGAAAATCTGTGCTTACTGCTCCATCTCAACTCTATCAGGAAATTCATAGGCTGCCTTAAAAAAAAAAAGGATAGAAAAACAAAAGGTTGATGCAATTCATTCTGTGTAATGTTTCTAAAACCAATGATATGGAGGCAAAAGTGACATGCAGTCATAGCGACAGCAATGCTATTTTGGAATGTTCTGCGTGTACATATTTCATAATTGGATTCAAATGACCAGAAAGTGACACTTCTCCCACAAGCAGACAGCTCTTTCTTGTAGCCAAATCTGATAAATAGTTCGGATTCAAAATCTCAAGAAATTAAGACTTTGCAGTTCATGACCTTTTACTACTGTGTGTTTATAAATAATATATTCATCAAAATCAACTTAATTAACATGTGCATCTGCAGAAAGGCAGTAAATAACTATTTAAAATTGAAGTAAATTGTGGTGCAGGATTATCAGTGGGCCTCACATTCTAGAGAGTTGCTTTGAGTCTGTTTCATAACCTGGACAAAATAAATTTGTACATCTAAACCCCATTTATTCTATTGTTTTCCTCTTTTGTTCTCAGTTAACATCTATATCGGTATGGATTAACTCCACTAAAAATACTAGGATCATTCCAGATTTACAGCAGTGTCATTTTGTTTTAACATGCCTGTTGCTAGTAAACTAAAAGGCAGGAATTTGTTAAATGGTTTTGCTCATTCAACATGCTTAGTTTCAAGCAAATGTATTTATTTAGTACGGATGACAAAGATAAAGTAGTAGTATGATATTAGGGCTTAATCAGTGTCAGATTCCTCTTGTGCTGGGAGCTGTACAAATATAGAAAAAGACATGTTCCTTACCTCCAGATGTCTTAAAATTACAAATGCAAATAATAGGATTGGGAAAGTGATGCATCGTGCAAACAAATGACAAAACCCTACAATTAACATAATTTTGTTAGTTATGTATTGTAGCTGGATTTTTAGGTCTTTTCTGCTTGTTATTTATTATCTGGGACAAGACATAACGGAAAGAGGAGACAGTAGGAATAGCCAGATTAGTTACTGCAAAAAAAAGCTGGAAACACATAAAAAGTGAGAACTACCTATTTGCCCACTAAGTTACTAAGTTTGCCCACTAAGAAGCATAAAGCAGGTCTGAAGTGGTTATTTAATCTGAATCCCTCAGTTTTATTGTTTGTTAACTAAGAACAGGAAAACCCCCAAGTGTTAAAGGCTCTTCAGAGTGCTCATTAAAGCAGTTCTCTATCTGCAGATTGCCATGGCCACTATCCAACATGTAATTCAAAGAGAATTGAATATGACATCTTTCAAATTTCCAAACATTATTCTATATTAAAAATCGGTATATTGGCCCAATCTTTATAAGAAGCCAAAGCAAATACTGCATCAGAACTCCAAAGCATACTGGCTGTTCAAAACTGAGATTCATTCTTCTGACTGAAACTGGTCAGTATCTTTCTAAAAAAAACCAAACAAAACCAACTAGATGAGTAAAGCAAAACTTTTATTTTACACATTTTTTCTAATGGTTGCATATGGTTTTAAACTTAATTTATCTTTTTATTTAATGTTAAAGCTTTGATTGCAAATGAGTAAGAAAACCACAAAATAGTTTCCAGTCTGTTAAATGACAGATAAATTGATTTAGCTGGTTTAGAATGAGGTACTCTAATTTCTTGAGGATTTCATGGCTATCTCTATGTGCCTGAATTATTACATTCTTCAGAAAAAAATCCAAGCTTTTTGAATTATGTGATAACATGAGCAGTTAGAAAATACACTGCTGTGTCAACCATGCTCAGTTTTAACAAGAATACTTCACTCCAGTAGTCACAGTCTTCTAGTAAAATTAGTTTACTGAACATAATAGAATTATGATATTTCTTTTATTCCTTGATTATATTCTACTTTCACTTCCATCACATCTCAAACTTTTTCTGACTCGTGACTTTTTTTTTTTTTCTGGTGAGATTTAAACAATTGTCCTTTTCAGTTATCCATGAGTAACAAGAGGGAAAGAGTTCATACTTTTCTGAACAGATGAAGTTGTTCTGTTTCTGCAGTAGTTTCTTAGATGAGAGATTGGACCAGATTTTCAGGTGCAACAGTTCAGTGCTGTTCCATCAAATCTAGTTCTTTTAATATAAAAAACCAAAATATGTAGTCAGGAAGACAACACACAGGAGAGTTGAAAAGAATAGGCCTCTGAGCCATATGAAGTTTGAACTTTGTTGAATGCCTAAAAATAAATCTATGAAAAAAAGATTTTTAAAGATTTCACAGCTTCAGTTGGATGAACTAGAGCCATAGTATCTGTTGCTGTTTGTTGCTCTGTTGCCTCATCTCTGTACAGAGAAGGGCTAAAGAAGTCTCTGAAATCTTTTCCAAATAATGATCTTGAATAACTTTCTTTAAAGAAGTTTGCTATCAGAACTGGGTAGCATATTATGTTTTTTCAGCACCACCAATGGACATTTTTCTTTCCACCAGCACTGTCTGAATACAGAAGGGGAAGCCTATAGGACACTGAATTGCCACAGACTGGCTGTTGTACATATTCTTCATGTTTGTGTGGTCTTTACTTGAGATGTCAGATAAAGAGGAGCTGGTCCTCCTGTTAAGCACCTGAACTCGGACGCTACATGTAAAGTATACAGAAGTTTAGGTAACATTTTCAAGTCTCCATGACTAAATGTCTTTGAGAACAAATCAGACAGACATTTAGGTGAGGAAGCGGACTAAACCATCTTTTCTACTTCTGTTTTCAGCAGTTCTGTGATAGACCCATGCCATTCCTTTCCATTTTCTCTACACTTCCACAGTAACCTGGTAAAAGAATTGCAAACATTGCAGATGCAATTTCAGCATTACCTGGAGAAGCAGATGGGAAGAGGGAAGCCAAAAACATTTCTTATTTTATTTTGGGATTCAAAGTTGAGGATAAGAGGTGTTTTCCCTTGGCCAGGGAGGCAGAGGGAAAGGAGGGATAATGCCAGCTGCTCTGTTACTCACAAAAGCAAGAGCTCACTAATTTGATGTTCTTCTCCACCTACATACAGAGAATAATCATCTCCTAAAAATATTTATACATCTATACTGATTTCAAATAGAACACATACTTCCAAAAATGTAATAAAGAGATGTATGCTCCAATAATGAAGGTTATAAAATATTTAAATACTTCCTCCGCTTCTTTCAAGAGGAAATGCCAAATAGCAAAGAGGAAGGAGATTCCAACTTCTCTTGTTTTTAGTGTGAGGTTCTTATTCCCCTTTGCTTTATCACTCTCTTCTCCCAGAATAAAAACGTACTACTATTTTGTGATGCATAGCCTGATCCAAACTTCATGCATATGCATTGCCATATGTTTCACACATCATATGCTTTCCTTAGTTTCATTTCAGGTTCAACATCAACACTCTTTACCCATCACGCTTATGTACACATACTTTGTTCATTTCACACATCTTCCTATGTTTGCAGAGTTGAATAGAGAAAGAAGCTGAATTGATTACATATCTTATAGGGAAGAAGAGACTTCCACGCTTCCAGATATCTAGGCCCTTCTATGTCATCCTTACTCACTGCTTAATAATGTAAAATATTCTTTATGAATTGAATCTAAACTCCCTTGCTTGATCAGGAGTAGGAATTCAGTGAAATAAAGAAAAAATATTTCATGTAAAGCACGAGGAGAGGAAATTGCAAGCAGATTTGGGTATCTATAGGCAGCATCACAAAATCGAATTTTAGGTTCCCTGTCACCTGGTGGCATCCCCTGCTTAGGTTAAGGCCCAGGTTATCCTAGGGATAAGTATCCCTGCCTAAGTAGGTATCCTTAGAGGCCAATCTCCTGGTGCAACCTAGAGAAGATGTAGCTTGCTGCCTGCAGGCTGCAGAGAGAGCCCTGCTGCAGCTCAGGATGCTCAAGACAAGGGACCTAGACATATGTTTTAGATTCCAAAGAGGATATCATGGTTTTCAAGACAAGTTCCAGAAATATAAAAGGAATCTTCCTTCTAATGAGTGAATGGCAAAGAAAACAGGACAGAAAGGAAAGGCTTGAGGTGGTTGTTTCCAGCTCTAAATCTCCTAAGAAGATGCTATGGAACTGCTTATGGAGGATTTTTCATCTTTGAAGAGTTCTTTTAGGATATTGCAATGGATAGGTGAAATGACTGCTACACAGGGCACACAGCTGATGTTCTCCTGGAATTTTAAGGGTTCTTTTCCCAGAAATCTTACTGAAGTCTGGGTTTCTTTTTATTTTATTTTTTCAGTGGGTGGTAGGGGGTGCAGGCATACTGTGTTTTATCTGCCAGGTTGCTGAGGAAGGAATGGTAAGGATTTTTATTTTTTTTTTCCAGTGAGAATGAGATGATATAGCAGCCCTTTTCCTAAATTCTGCTTTCTTTTAAGACCATAATTACAGTATGCTAAAGTACTTGAAACAGGTGTTGTAAAATAGCATTGCTTATTATGTTTAAATTTTACAGTCTGTACTTACAGTGTACAAGAGAATCAGCACTTGGAACTGTGAATCTCAACATTTCCAGATTTATAACAGTGTTAGGCATTCCATCAATATATTTAGGATCTTACATGGGAATACTATATATATATCTAGACAATGATCCTTTTTATTTTCAATTTAGCATTTTAGTTATTGCTATGGATAGGAAGTATTTATGTTGTGGATGCTTACAAGTAGATACCAAAATTAAAGAGTTCTTTTATGCTTTAGAGGAAATTTTTTTCTGCTTGGTTTATTGACCTTTATGGTAATCTTTTGGTTCCCAAGTTGAGCTATGTAGTGCTGTTTGGTGTTATTCATGGACAAACTGACTTTGGGACCTATTTATATCTCTATTGTCCCTATTCAAATACATGTAATTTTTAATTGTGTTTCGCAGTTGTATTTCAGCAAGTGTGCAAATGAGACTTCCTATTAAAATAACTAATAATTTCATGATTTGAATGCTCCCCTGGGAAATGGAATACCTCAGTTCATCTCCCTTCTCCAAAGCTTATAATATACAAGCAGCATTTGAGGAAGGAGACAGGAATTAAATGTTATGTTGGCTAAGGTTACAACTGCCTTAGAAGGATCCTGTTCCTAAGTCACTACCTTTTGCTGCTCAGGGCAACAAACCCCAGGGTACAGGTGTGAGCTATTGCTTTAGAATTCTGCAATATCCCTGTTCATCACTACCATTAACCTTTGTCAGGGGAGGCACCTCACTTGACCTCTACCCTTTCCAAACCCTAAATGTCACAGGAAACAACCATTCATTTGATATTTATACAGATAAGAATACAGCTTTATTCTCATTTGACATTTATATACAGCTACATTATGGTTTTTCAGATAAATGTCAAATGAAAGGTTTCAAAATCTGACATTTTTTAATAGTATGCCTAAAAATGTTGCGGTCAAATGAAGGACTGTGATTCATGTGGCACTAGGAATATTCTACCTGTCTTCTGCACACAACTTGAAGGCTAATTTCAGCTACACAGAGGTCAGTATGGTAGCACCTAACCAAAAAGAAGATGAGAGCTCTCTGGGGAGACACTCAAATTGAAGAAAATTTCCTCATTTTCATGTAATAGAAGCTCTGAGTCTTACTATCAAAGAGGTGAGCAACCATTTTAGCTCTGGAAGACTTTAGTACTCTCTAAGCAGGTTCTTCTGGATGTTTCACACATGGAGAGTTTAATGTTTAATACCAAGTTTACTTATTTGTAGATATTTGACATTATACAGGATTTTGATTTAGCAGAGTGATACTGCAAAGTACTGAAATCACAATACACATGCAAATTGCACTTCACAGAATACAGGACTTGCACTATAGAGTTGAACCTCAACACAAGTGTGATTCTCATTACTGGTCTTCATAATATGCTCACTGTTAGGACACTAGGCATCCCAAGTTGCCAGGAAGGTATATATGGCTTGAAACTGGTTCAAGTCTATTGCTGTCTTCAAAGTTCATCTTGTTGGTTTTTCAGTTTTTATCCTCTGTGTTGGATTGAGCCATGTATACACCCACCATGGTAGTATGGCTAACTCAGGAAGACACTCACGCTCTTGATTAACTCAGGCAAAAACACTTACCCTACCAGTTCATCCACATAAGTAAGTCATCTAAGGCCACCCTCATTCCCCTTTGTGTTGAGCTAAGCTCAGTTTCCTTTGTAACAGATATGGTCACTCCCTCCTTTCTTTACTGAGATTCATGAGCACCTTCTTCTGTACCTTGTGAGTTCTTTCCCATTATATAGGTTTCTTGATCACACTCATAGGCTATTCCAGTTCATTTTATAGACTGATATGATTGGCATGACGTCAGAAAAAAAGGATAATGACAGATCAAAACCAGAGTGACTCTTAATATAAGCAAGTCAATAACCATTTTTTAAGGGACTTTTAACTATCTGCCTAATAGATTAAATTGAATTTTATCTTAGAAAAATATGCAAAGTTCACTTGTGATCAAAGAGAGTTGTCCTTGAGCTGGCCCAGTGAAGAAAGATGCTATTCCATTGAGATTATTTCAGAAGAAGAGTTTGTCAAAGGCAGATGGGATTTCTGGCAGCATTTCTTCAGTGCTGTTGCACTCTACTGTTGATATTATCTTCTGTGTGTAAGAAATTGAAAAGATATGAGTAAATATGGACAAGTGTGCAGATTTGTCAATAAGTAACTTTGCAATCTATTTTACAGTGGTATAAGCCCTTTTAAAAAAGTTTCAGTGAGATTTTATTGCCTTATAGGATTTTCTTTTGCCATTTTACAGGAGAAAGGCACCTAGCCCATTATTGGTTCATAGACATACATTTATTTGGTACATACAGAATTTACTGCCTAATGATTAACAGGTCTTCTAAGAATGTTCTATTTTATAGACACAGTTACTCCTGCTGTCACTAAAAGTTACTGGGCTTTTAAACAAAGATGTTACCATTGACTTTTTGATGTGTAGCAATCTCTAATAAGTGACCATTCATAAAAAAAATATATTAACATTTTATATTTTATGTATACCCTGCACTGAATGATGCTCAGAAAAATCTGAGGGCTATCGTACTTTTCAGCCTTATAAAAAAGTGTTTAAGGGGAACTCTTAAACTCTCAGGTACAGGCCCATTACAGTAATCACCAGCTGCCCAGAAGGAAAGTGGCTTGGAAGCAAACAGGCTCTTGTTCTCCTGCTTTGGCTCTGTTCTACTGGCAATCTTAGGGAAGGACTGGAGTAATTTGTTCCTGGTGTAGGGTCTATCAGCAAATGTCATTAACATAACAGCCCCTTGGAGCAAGAGTTCTGAAAGAGAACAAAGGAGCAAGCCATCGGGAATGCTCCTGGTATGGACTGTGAATGCATACTCTGTATGAACTTTAAATAAATAGCACATGTGTGTGTGAGAGAGAGAAAAAGACTTGTGAAAGTGCAGATGCAGATTTATTTTTAAAATATGTTTAGGTGTACCAAATGTGGTAGCTACAGTCAGTCCTTAGAGTTGCAACAAAATCTTAAAAAATTGAAAAGGTTTTTTCTTCTTCACCAATTACCTCTAGCTCAACACTTCTATGAAGCTACATAGAATATCCTCAAGTGAAACTTGTCATGGACAGTAGTTTAACTGGACAATAATTAATTATGGACAATAATAGGCAGGAAAAGAGTTTCTCTGCTTCAGCTGTATCTCTATGGTCCGCTTATTTTCTTTTGAGTAACCATGTTATTTGCAATAATACAAAGGAATTTTGCTTATTTGAGACAAGAGAGCCTCTTCTCTGCAATTTATTTATGAACTTTAGTCCAAAGATGCAGCTGATATTGATAGAGCTCTAGCCCTATCTCTTTGCAGCAATGTGTATTCCCTTGTGAGGTATTGTACTTCATCTATGCTTTTTTTCCCATATTTTTATTCAATCAAGAATATAGAGTTATGTCAGCTGTTCAAAAAGTGGTTTATTCAATTATAGACACTACCCTTATGCTGGCAGCACACCCAGAAGTATCTCATTATGGTTCAGACAATGATCATGAAATGTCATTAATCACCTCCATGGAACAAGACAGTGAAGACAGTCCAGAGTGAGACAGTTTTTGTTTTCACCTTGTTCCACATGCCTTCTTCTGGAATTCTCCACTAAAAGAAAAAGAGCTGCTGACCACTGCCCCCTTATATCCCTGTTGTTATCAACCATACTCATTAAATGCCCATAAATCAAAAGTTCAGTCCCTTAAGTTCTGCACACAGATAACTGTATACTGATAAAGCAGGCTTGGGACCAGTTTTCATATCAAGCTTCTGCTGCTCTTTAGGGTTATATGCCCACCCACCCACCCTCTTCAGAAGAGGAAACTGAAATCAGAATTAGACTGCTAGCTTTTGAAATAAGAATATACTTGAAAATAAATTCTTACAAATTATTCTTTTGCTTTAAATCATAAGTTTGAGGATGAATCACGTAACATCTTGAGACAGGCCAAACTCCTATTACTGACACTTGTATTTTGTTCCTGAAAAGGAGTTTCACCCATCAAGATTTTGAAATTATATCAGCTGATCATTCCAACATTGCAGATGTAAGCAAGCATAATATGTAAAAACGGTAAGAAAATCTGTAGAGTGTAGAGCTATGAAGCTGAGTAACTCTGTATTTACCAAGTGGTATCTCTTGAATATTTTTTTTTTTGGACTTGGGGATAGTAAGGGAGGCAAACAAACCTTAAACACATTCTTTCATACAATTTACCCTGTAATATCTGAAAATGTGCTTTACCGTGTGTTCTACTTAATTGAACTGTTCAAATATACTCCACAGACCTTTAAATCCTATTTTATGCCATATGCCATAAACATTTTTTGAATTTTATTCATTACTTATCCCTATACAAAGAAGCATTTTTACATGGATCAGAACAAATTAATTTTTCTTTCTTCAAAAATGTGTACTTTGAATGGGTTTAAAAGAGAATAAAAAAAACCAAAACAACACATGAAAACATTCTTTTTAAATATCAGATGGATCAGTTAGAAAAGAATGGCCATTGCCACACTTGGAATTTTGTTATCCTGTGTCTGTGCCAGGTTTGCCTTCTCACCATGAAAATGAAATTCACATCTGCTTAAGTTTTTTTAGTAATTTAAAATCCCAACACTAAAATTGGAAACAGGTGCCAGTTAAATGAAAAGGCCATGTAAAAAACCCTACACAATATGTTTTCCATAAGACGGGGGAAGTGTAAAAAAGAAGAGAAAAAGATTGTTTGAAGTCATATAGTCAGAGAATTAAGGAAACAAAGGAAAAAAAAATATTATGAAGATAAGCCAGGACATTTAACATGATTTCATTCTTATATGTTAAGATCTGAAAGTTGTATGGCCAACAACATCACTACTTCCCCATCATTTATATCTGTATCAGAGAATCTGAGGTTAGATGGTCCATTACAGTTTTCTAGTCTGGTCTTTATTCTGGATGCATTTTACTTTGGAGGGGTTTGTTGGGGTTTTTTTTTTCCCTTTCTCCATAAGAGACATGTTCTGTCCATGTGAGAACAACTGATCATACACTGGTGCCTAGTATACAGAATAATCATGTCAGCAGCAAACTATGAACATTAAAGACCATCTAAAAAGATGATCAAGATGCAGACAGCAACTGGACTGACTAGATCTGGAGAAGTGAGGACCAGATTTGTAATGGTAAAAATGTCAGTGTTTACACATGAGTTATGGAATACCTTATTGGCTAAAATTTGTTGGCAGTGAATTATTAAAATAATACCTATAAAAGTAAATATATATGAGATTATTTCATTTTTAAAAGGCTGTATTAAAGATATAATTTGTTCAGATAAAGGGGACCATCCAGTTCCTTACAATAATTAGGCTCCAAAAATACAGGTTGGGTAGGAAACAATCTATATAGTATGTCATTTTAAGGCTATGCTGGAATAATAAATACTGATATTTTTCTTGCTAGAAAAGAGCCAGGTTTATAGTAAGAATGTTAGGGGAAATGATACTGTCAAAGTGGAGAGAACAACTAATAGAGCTCTAAACATCTAAATCATGTGCATAAAGGTTGAATTTAACAGGGCTGGGAGATAGGGAAGAGTAAACCAGATAGAAATTGATTCCAGTGGTAGGGTCAGGAAGTATCAGGGCAGAGCAGACTGTGTACCAAGCTCCTTGATGCTTCAAGAAACTATTGTATAAAAACCCCTATTGTATTCAAGTCAAAACATGTGGTAGGAGGAAGAGAAGGAGCTGCTTGCTAAGCCAGATATAAAGATGCTCTACTCCTGAATTTCAGGACCAGGAATATATGGAGAAGAGCTAAAATTAGTTCACCTCTGATGATTTAAGAAGTATTTATGATAGCTCTTTCTCAGAGAGAAGGGGATTGTTGGAGGATCACACTACTGCTCAGTTATTTCTTAAGAATATTTAAGACATTTTTTCCTATTCTGTCCACATGCTTGATACTATGTCAGCATAAAAGAAGGCGTAGATCATGTTTCAAGTATATAATTTTTTGTTAAGAGTCACAAATCTTGTAAAAAGCAGCAGTGGTCTTCAAACTGCCCAGATCAGAGTTTCTAACTATCATTTATTCAAGATTCTTAATTACCCACATTAGTTTCTGAAAACAATACATAATATATAGCTGAATTTGAAAATAAGAGATCATAATTTCATTTTAAGGAATTTGGCCATACAACAATGCTACTTTACTCTGAAATCTTAATAATCTTACATTTTATTGTGTTTGGCCTCTTAGTGTATGGATTTTGGTGAGATCTTAAGGAATACATAATTATTGTATTTTTAGACACATGGTGAGGTATCTTCACTGATAATTAGATATTCTGAAATTAAGTTGGTCTCAAAGATTTTAACAAAACCTAATATATGGTATTTTTGTGGAAAATACAAAAACAGAACATCCTTTACCTGAAATACCTTAAGTGTATTAAAAAAGTCCTCCTTATGAATGAAAAGCAAAAACTACAGTTGTTCTTCATTTTCAGCACATATAATTAAGCATGTTATAAAAAAGATGACCCATAGGAAATTTTGAGGTTTTTAAACTCTGCATATCATTGTCTGTTGCGATGATAGTTGTGAAAGAATGTCAGCTGTTGAGAAGACAACTGCAATCCATGAATCTCACAAAACTGACCTACCTACTTGTCATGAAACAGTAGTACAGGATGAAAATCATGTCCCTCTAGTAAAGAAATAAAGGCATTTTAAAGTCAAAGTGGGGAAGCTTCCATTGTAGTTTACTACTATTCACTGTCTAAACGGGATTCATTTTTGTTAAACTTTTGCATAAATCTTGAACATCAAATTCAATCCTTCTCCCTCATGCTCTGTTCCATTACTCTATATTAATTTGGCTTTTCTTCCAAAAGAACTTTAGCAGTAAAACAAATGTTTTCAGCACCTGAAATATAATGCAATTACAGGGATTACCTGAGTTGAACCTCTGTTTGGTTACCTCTCGGGGAGATCTGATAGTCAGGGTTATGATGGGAGTTAGCAGAGATCTCCATGAGCAAGGAGGAAGCAGAAAGTTCAGCTTCTTGTGTCCTTTCAGGACTCATCTTCTTTCCATTTCCAACTCTAATGAATGCAGCCATGACAGAAGTGCTCAGAGCAAGATGGTCCTCCAGCGATGCAGGCAGAACACAGTATGGGCAAATAGCTCTGAGACAGGAAGGGGTGTAAAGCTGTTGTGCAATTCATTGTGGAGCATAAGACAAGGAAAAAAAATAATTAAAAAAGTTAAAAATGGAAGATTTAACTGTCTGTATTTGGAGGAATTCCCAACTCCAAGACTGGCTTATTAGAACAAGGTCTATATGAACAATGTAGAATAAAAGCCACAAGATAGTGATTTTTAAATCATAGTTTTCCATGTATTATGTGGGGTCTTTTTGCTTTGTCTGAATGTGGATTTTTTGCTTTGTCTGAAGCTTTTCTTTTCATTATTTACTGCATTGAACATATGACTGAAATACATGTGTACTATCTAATATGCTCTTTCTCTCAAAACAGTAATTTAAGATGAATCTCATTAAAAAGCTGCATTCTGAACAGATAAACAAAGTGGTAATTTTATTTTAATGAGGTAAGGTGATTTTTTGCTGTGCAAATGTGCCTAGACCTGTAAAAACACCCTTTTCTTTCTACCCACTGAGGATAATGAGTGTTTATCAATGTATCATCATATTTGCTGTTAAGACTGACCTAGTGAGATACATATAAGAACTAGGGGCTCCTCTTCCAATAAAAACATCAGTATTGCTGTTCTGAAATTGCATTATTTCATTGTTTGAGTTATTATAATGTCATTGTCATAAACCTCCACAATCTTGTTTGAATTATAGCTTTTGGTTTAAATTGTCATTACTTTTTTCTTTTCTTTTTTTTTTTTTTTACTTAAGCTGATGATTTTTTACTTACTTTTACATTTTTACTTACTGCTGATTATCACATGGCACTCATCAGAACTGTGGGGGATTTTCTTGGGTTTCATTGTGCTCTGAATAGTTTCTCAGGATCAGAACAAAATCAGACTTTATTTCTGAAAAATCTTTGCTGTCATGTTGAAGAAGTTTAGACATAGAAACATAGAATCGTTCACTTAGCAGTTTTTATTTCTCTATTTATTTTTAAAAGTTTGCTTGTGAGGGAAGCATGGAAAGAATTAAAAAAGAGTAGAAAAGGTGTTCTCAAAGCACAACATGTCAGGAAACAAATTCCCTCCCAACCCATCTGAATCTATTTAGTTCCACTTAACATAAAGCATTCTGCATACCTTGGAAAATTTCTGTTATCTTATATATTAGACACTTCAGCTCGCATTAGAATAAAAAGATGACCAAAAATGCATATTTTTGTGTATTTTATGCTGAGGTATTTCAAATTCTTTTTTTCCCTACGTATGTTGGTTTCTGACATTTACATATTATTAATACAATGATTATTACTTTTGGGGATTTGGCTTATTTTTTTTTTCTTTTTATTGTTTAGTCATGGTAAGAGGTAGAAGTTCTAATATGGATGACAGACCTATTGCAAATTTATTTTGCTATTTTTTTTTCTGTGAGGGCTATATTGTATTTTACACTAAATAAATTCTATTAATTTCTTATTGTCTTCCTAATTTTTAATTAATGCTAGTCATGGGATTATTACTCATACCTAAATTTAGCAAAGCCCTAATGTACAGAATTATCTAATTTGCTATAAGGCACTGGAAAAATTTGGATCTATGTAAAATCTCTGCTTTTGGGCACAGGCATAGTGTAAGCAGACACTTTCAAGGAAAAGGCATGCTTTGATCAATAGGCATTTGAATGAATATCTAAATGGTTAATGAGTATTGCATACAAAAAGATAGATCTGAGACTCTTGGAAACTACTTTACTTTCATCTCCTATTTGTTGAAAAATGCTTCCATAAAATAATGATTGATTCTAAATTGGACTTCAAGAGGTTTCTAATGCTGATAAATTTGTAAGAATATTTTGTGAGTTATTGGCACTGAGTTTCTTCCAGTTGGGACTCTTGTGGAAACATACACAGTTTTTTAAATATCCAAGGCTTTAAATATCTATGGCCAACTTGTTGGCTAATCAGTAATAATAAATACTGATCTCAATGTGCAGATTCTAGAGAAAGACAAGGGAACTGTTGCAGAAGCATATCATTTCAATGAATGAACATTAGTTTTGAAGAAAACTGAGCACTGCCATCTTTTGTTGGAAGAGACTAACTGCAACTTTCAAACAATATTTGGATCCATTCTGATTTGTATGCACTACTCTCTATTGGAAGGTTTGTTTACCACTAATAAGACAGATGGTTTTTCTTTCTAAACACAAGAAAGAACATTTTCTATATTCAATGAATATTTGCTGAGGGAGAAAACTGCAAGCATGAACACAATTATGAAGAGCAGTCAGGACCTACAATTCTACTAGGCTGCTAGACTTTTATGAATGAAAACCCTTCAGGCCAAATCCATTAAGAATAGATACGGCCTTTTTTACAATAAAGACAATGCATTTGAGTGTGATTGGTTAACATAACTGATGTTTGTCAGAAAATTTAAAAGTACCTACTTGTAACCTGTACTGCTGCTGAATCACAGTTTATTTTCTGACAAGACAGATCAAATCTAGAGTGGTCAGAAGTTTTTTCTTTTCTGTTGTGTAGCTCAGAGAGGGAAGGGTGAAATGCAAACTGGCAGGTAATGTACATGGAAATGCAGAAATTTTTATGTCTCTGACTTTACTCATTGTGTGTTATGGCAGCTTAAAAAGGACTGGTGCTCCAGAATCCGAGGTGTTTGTAAGAAATGGCTTAGTGAAATTTCACAGTGCCTTTCAAAAATGGAAGTTCTGTGTTTTTAAAATGGTTATCAATTCTTCGGTTTCCTAAATTGAAAGACGTATCAGATCCACACCTACCATTTTTGTATGCATAATTTCCTCCTTTATGTCTATTACTTCTTATCTGAGTTCTTTCTGATGCTGGGCAAATCAGGAATCAACTCTTCAGTTGGCTGTCATAGAATCATAGAATGGTAGGGGTTGGAAGGGACCTCTGGAGATCATCAAGTCCAACCTCCCTGCCAATGCAGGA
>WTSP01015531.1:13621-49536 GCA_025331215.1 Actenoides lindsayi | reverse complement strand
TAAGTCTCTCTCCCTTATTCCTTTCCTCTTCCCCTTTGGGGAGGGAGGGGGGTTAACAGAGAGCGTCTGTTATAGGTTTAAGGGGCTGCCCTGACCCTAAACCATGACAAATGGGTACAAGTTAATCCTGGGGAGATTCCTACTGGACACAAGAGGAAAATTTTTCATAATAAGAACAATCAGTCATTGGAATAATCTCTGCAGAAAAGTGGTGGATTCCCCAACACTGGACAGTTTTAAGATTTTTCTGGACAGGGTGCTGAGCCTTCCTGTCTATATCATGCTTTTCCCAAGAAAGGTTGGACCAGATGATCCTTGAGGTCACTTCTAGCCTGGTATTCTATGATTCTGTGATTTTATGACTATATGAAGAATTGCTTGGCTAATTTAGTTTGACAGGAGCTAAATATAAAGTATAAATTCAGGAGGCAACATAAGAAAGTCTTTTAATTTTTTTTTTAATGTTAGTTGCATGTCTTTCCTTCAGCCTTTGGATAAGTATCATCAGTGGGCCTGTTGTGTGAGCTTAACTTTGATATCCAGTTACCATGAATTATGCTTTTTTTTAAACTCAGTTTATTGCAGTGGATCCAAATATACCATCTTTGTGCATCTTTGTCCCACCAGTCTGTAGGCTGGGGCCTAGAATGCAGATGGGACAACCACTCATCTGTCTGCAGCCACATGGCTGACATCAGTCAGATGCAGGAGCCTCAAACCTTTTCTAGAAAGGCCTATCTATCACCAGATAGAAATTGCAGATTCTGCTCTTATAACAGTACCAATATTTGCTGCTTAACTCCAGGCTTTGCTTTGTATTACAGTATAGATGCAATGTCAGTAGAGCAGGGGAACACATAAAGCTTGAAGACCTGTCTCTTCTGGCTGTGATGAAAGTTATCTGGACTCTTTGGGAAGCCTTGGTATACCATGGATTACAGAATGAGTATTCAGGATAAGGAAGTGTTTTTTCCTTATCCATTAAACTGTGAGGAATCAGATTTCCCAGCCTAATGGAGAGTTATTATCTGAAACATGTGCGGTAGCATATGACCTCTTAAAGGGTCAAACACCGAGGACTGGCTACTTAGAGAGGAAAACCAATGCACCTACATGAAATGCTAGCTGGAAATGTGCTCCTCCATAGTAAGTCATGTACAAGCATTTAGTGCATGGCTTGTCCTGATCTAGGAAATATACAAGTTTCACAGCCTCTCTACTTCTGGAAAACAATCTTGTCCTCAGCTATGAAAAATATTTTTCTCTTTTCAAATCTCATTTTGTAAGAGCACTTTTCATTACTTAAGAGTGTGTCAGCTACTTTAGCCATGAAATTTTGAGGTTAAGTAAAAATGAATAGGCTGGATGAATATTTTTAAATATCTGAATGTTAAAGTCACTGGATGATTCATAATTATCAGCTTCATCTGCATTTTTTTTTTCCTTTTCCTCTGCCTCCGATGAGTCATGTCTGAATTACTCTTCAGCCATGAGGGAGTGAAATGTACTCCTAATGGACAACACAAGGATCACAAATGACATGTACATCCTCAAAAATATAGTTCTCAGTCTCATTGCTATGAAATTTCAGTCCTTTCACCAGTTTTCTTGTGGCAAACAGCCTTTTGCTCAGTGAATAGTTCACATAATTCACTTAACTGGGGAGGTACAAGTGGCGCAGGAAGCTGCTTATCATGATGGCACCAGGATGTGCCACTCTCACAGGGATGGTGCCATTCTCACAAGGTACTCTATAGGCTCCTTAAGCTGATTTCCCTTATAGCTCCTGCAGGTTTCACTGGATCCTTGCAAAGGCTCCCTTGTACATTTATGACTGAATGTGTCTTCATTCATTACTGCAAAGTCTCTTCTTCCAAAATGGAAATTTAGAACTGTAAATTATAGGATTCTCAAATTCCACAGCCATGGTATCATTTTAAGCTTTCACTGTGGCTTGTGTAATTCCTCATGTTTGCTGTTTGCCTGCCTCAAATGTAGGGAGTTCAACAAGATTCCTGCTCTGAACCATATTACACCGTTTCATTAAGAAAAACAAATTTCAGGACCACAGAGATGTTATGACTCAGCTTTGATCCTGAGGATCTTTGTTTCACAAAGCAAACGCATGCCAGTCTGATGTCTGAAAATGTTCTCTAATTAGTGTTCCTTCTCAAACTAAGAGGAAAACTATTGTCATGGTGTTGTCTCATTTCGTACACTTTCATTGATGCAATGTTGATGAGCTGTAACCTTGTGTACTTTTAAAAAGCAAGAAATATTCCTTTGTTACAGCTAACAGGCACAGCTCTCAGGGTGATGAGTACTCTGGTCTCGTGGAAGTCAATGGGCATATGCTTGAAAGAATCAAGCCATTCCCATTTAGGGAAAATTTGTTGCACAGGCTTACTTAACTTTTCCATTACAGATACTGCTCAATGGCCCCAAGCAAGAGGTCCTGTTACACCAGCAGATCTTCAAGACAGCACACATAGTTTCCACCTCAGATTCTCTGACCCAAAGAGGTGGGTAGCAGATTGAATGTGAAAGTGAAGACACAGATCCAGATATATTCATTAGCAGCTTTTGAAGGGAGGTAACAAACCATATCCATCCATCTTCACATCTTTTCTTCAGTGTTTTAAGTGAATCTTTTTCTCAACACTGTATGAGAGAAAGAAGCATGCAGGGTGCCTGAATCAGCTTACAGTGAGGATAGTTAGCAGTGTACAAACAGGATGAGGAGCTGGTTATTCAGAGCTACTGCTGAAAGAGCAGTTAGAAGAAGCTGGCACCCCTCTCAGGGAAGAATGAATGCCTGCTTGTATCTAAAAGCAGCCACCAGACAGGAAAGCAGACAGCAGGTTCTCAGCTTGTTTCATTTCATTTTCACAGATACATAATGGAAACAAAGAAGAAATTATGTCATCTTTAAAAATATGCAAAAATTAAAAATGAATACAGGCATTCAAATGTTGCTCAGAAGTAGTGCAACTTGGACACAGTTTACAACATATGTTTCGCAATTATTTATTCAAGTCAGTAGTAAATGACTAGAGTCATCTGCCAGCATCGTCTGGCATCTAGTATGGGAGGATGCTACAACCTCACTACTAAGAATTCCAGCTGCATTTATTTCTAATGTTTCTTACAGCCAACATCTCACATACATGCCATGAAGTAGTGTTTTACATGGGCTCCATTAATCTGAGATAATATTCACGACACAGTAAAAAAGATTAGAAAAAAATCACCCTGCAGAAAAGTCCACCTATTTCTATGTAGGTAAGTATATCTTAAAACTTGCAAGTCTCTAGTCTAGAATGACACAACATCCCATACAAGTGGCTCACACAGAAAT
Source organism: Actenoides lindsayi (assembly GCA_025331215.1). NCBI lineage: Eukaryota > Metazoa > Chordata > Aves > Coraciiformes > Alcedinidae > Actenoides > Actenoides lindsayi. The sequence goes on along the minus strand of WTSP01015531.1, from coordinate 46,178 downwards.
GCCCAAATTATGGTTTAGTGAATAGTGTGCTAAGAGAATGCTGCTAAGAATTCAGGTCTCTGAACTGTCTGGAAATGTCTCTCCAGCACAGTGGTCACAGCTCAAGAGATCCCCTTTACTTCAACACCACCTCACTGAGAACACATCTGGACACACTGAACTTTACTGAAAGTGAGATTACTGTCCACAGAGGCACTTGGCACTCAGGCCACCAACTCCACCAGCCCTCATATCTCTCTAGGAGGGAACCAGGGTCATTGATTCTGGCTGCTGTCATCCCTGAAAAAGGTCAGTGACATAACTGGAGGAGGCAGAGTCAAACCATTCATGTGAGGACATCTCATTGTGTGCTGAAGGACTCATTTCCCTTACTCTTGGATCCTAGCCTGAGGACTGACAGAGTGCCAGTCCTAGGGTGCTCAACTCGGTAAGGAAGCTAAGCAAGCAGCTCTTCTGGCTTTCAGACTAGCATAACACTATTTCACACAACACAGAGGATGAAATCCATGAGTAGTAAATTATCATTTTATTAAAATCTTAGCTTCAGTCAAACCGTAGTCGGTTTTCCTCACCTTGCTGACGATACCTTAGCAAAGGGCCTAAGATTGGACCTCACCAAGCTGCTTTAAAAAAGAATGAAATTATCTTGTTTCCAGACAGTGAAGTCCTTTAGACCTATTATTTTAATGCTTCCAGGTTATCAGTTTCATTACTGGGTTGAAAGAGACTTGTACAAGCAATCCTACTGTTTTCTTAAAGCGCTGTGATTGTGTCATCACTGAGTAGATGGATGTAACTTAACTGGAGCCAGAGTGATTACCACTGGTACATAGCATGTTCATCCAGCATAGTGAAGGCATATTTTTCAAAGATGAGAAGCAGCACCTTTGACTCATTTCTCAAGATCAACTTTTTCATCCTTTAAGTAGTGACAAAGTAGCAATATATACTTTCTGCAGATATCTGTATACCAAAATGGTCCATCCTGGAGTATTTTGAAGTAGTCATTTGATATATTTCACCACCACAGAGAAATTTTCCTTTAGTTGTATCAGTAAGTTACAGGTTTTTATGTTTACATTCATCCTAGGTGATATGATAAATCACATCAAGTGGAAGCCAGCCTGGTGAGGAGATACATCAGTTGTATTACATGTGGACTTAAGCAGCCTTCAAGAAAATGTAGAACGATATCCTCATTCCACAGAAATAAATGGCAGACTCACACAAGGTCACAACGTCAATTCTTGCTTTCTTTCGCTTTGAAATGTCAAGTTATAAATTATTGAATATTTTCTTACTTTAAAGATGCCTGGCTTTGGGTTTTTTTTTTCCTCCGTTGAATATGTGTGTGTGCCTGTCTGTGTACATACACATAATTTTAGCTCTCCTAGACAGTAATTTTCACATTTCCAAAGGAGGTCAAGGTTGACTGACCTTCAGTAAAAGCATCCTTGTTCTAACATTGCTCATTGAAACTAAGTGGGTTGAGCTGAAAACTTAAAGCACTTTAAATAGCTTAAAAATCCCTTTCTATTACTTTAAATTTTGATGTCAGCCCTTGTGATTCTTTCATTTCACAAGTACTCCAAATCAGTTTACTAACTTAGTGAACTATTGAGTATCCATTGAAGGAACAGAGAAACAATCAAAATAGTGTCAATTCAGAAAACAGACCTCTCTGAGACATATATCAAGTAGATTTAAGGTCTTTTGCTTTTCCTTTTCTGTTCTGATTTGCTAGAAAAGTATTTAATTTCAAAGCAGTGGTTATTTAGGGAATTCTTATTTCTAAGATGCTTCTGAAATCAATTCTGTGTTCAGGTTCCCCCACATTAGGAAGAACATTTACTGATACTTTGAAAATTAACCCGACTTACTTTCATCCTCTTTGTATACTGCTGTTCATTTTCTCTTTGAATAATCCAGCGATGGTTTTCTCTTAAGACATTACTGTAGACAGAACGATTATTCATATAAATGGCCCCAGAAAGACATAAATAAACATAATTAATTCACTATTTACTTACTTCCTCAATGAAAGCACAGCAATTAATTAATAAGATTTATTGTAGAGGAGTGATTGCAATCCTTTTTTAAAAAAATTTTTGAGCCTTAAAAGTTTTCAATCAAGGGGCAGACTCCTGCTGAGAAAATTTAAGCCTCCCAAACACAGGTTTAGTTTTGCTTTTGCAGATCACCTGAAAACAATGCAGGTATGCCCAAGGCTTTCAGACCACAGAATGTAAACTAATGATGACTATCTAAAAAGAATTAAAAAGTCATACACATGGTATAACATGTCAAGATTTTTTTTTCGTAAACAAAGCAATATCAGGTCCTAAATAATTCAGCATAATTTGTGAGGGCCACAGTAATAAAATAAACTGAGCAAAAAGAAAAACACATGTATCTCCTTGTACTGACCAGAAAAAAAAACATCAGCCAACAAACTCACAGAATTACATGTAGGTAGAAGCAAACAAATTCATTGTGAATCTATCTGTCAGCCTTGAATATAAAACTCATTAAATTCAGATTTTATTTGTAGAGTCTGTAAGTCATTATTTAATAACCTGTATGAAATGATTGATCCCAGTAAAGTGTCTGGATGATTTGCATTTATATTTCATTTTTTAAAGGGCGAATTATCTGGAAAGCTCCCAAAAGAAAAGGAGCAGGAATTTAGACTCTTAGATGCTTAAAGTAGAATATCTCACATGATGATTTAGGGAACAAATTACATGCTTCTGTTGGGTGCATATCAAGAGGACATCATACATTTTTTGAAGAGCACTGTACAGTGAATCATAAAATGGAAAGCAAAAAGAAAATGCTATGAAAATCCCATTATATGTTATTGAATTCAAAAGATGTGGAATTCTGCCACTACATATCAGAATAAAGAAATGTATACAGCTGAATGGTGGCCAGGTTTCCTGAGCAAGCAGTCATCAGAAAGCTCTGCTTAAACTGGAAAGGCACAAATCCTTACAGTACTACTGTCTTGAAAATACTTCCATATGTGTATTTAAGCAATGAATGAAATGCTGGTCCTAGCACTTCTGTTTTGTTTGCTCCTTCCAAAAAGACACAAGAGGTTAATCAATAAAGTGGCCCTAATGCTAACAAAAAGAAATTCATTAGACACCTGCATTTGGTGAAGATTCATGGAACAAATGTATTCCATGACGCAGGCATCTTTTCAGTCTCTGGTTAACAAAGGTTTCGTATAACAGCATGTTTTCAGGCAGGGGCCAGGAGATCACAGCTGGACAGCACCAGTTCCTAGCTCTATGAAAGGACTAATATTTGTGAATTTCCCTCTTCTGGAAATGCAAGTCCTCGAAATAGCTGTGTCTGACGTGGAAAACAGAATTTCATGGCTCCTTAAAAGGCATTTAAGCAGATTATACTCCAAATTACTTAGAAGAAAGAGCAAAGTTCATTTTTAGGATAAGAATGCAGAACCAGTAATAGGATGCAATTCTTTTTAAGATTAGAAACAGAGACTGGTAGCCAGATACTGTTTTTTGGATTGCCAGAGGAAGCTTAAAACTGATTCTGTTCTTATTCCTAAGAGAGCTGTGGTGAGCTGGAGTTATTGAATGAATCACGTTCTTCTTGATGACTCAGAAACTTTGAAAGAGGCCCAGTTTTTAGATGGATGTTGGGATTTGGGGGTCTTAATAAATAAGACCTTGTTTTTAATATACAGATAGTTTTGTTATACCATGACTATACAAGAGATTTCCTTCTGGTTTAATGTGGTGTTGTACTGTACATACAGGAATACATTTTGTACTGTACTAGGCAATGAGGCATATGAGATTTATACCCATTGATTTTGAATATATTATTTCTCTTTACTGATTTAATTTTTTTAATATTTAATGAATTGTATGGTCCAATGAAATGGCAAATTTCCCTCTGAACATCATCACGGAAAGAGGATTAGGGGCTGAAAAAAAGCAGAAAGGAAGGATAGTATGGGGTTGGAAGAGCTTCTGGAAACTTGCATGCTGATGGCACAGTATATGAAATTCTTTCTCTGTTTGCATTCTGGACCTAATTCCTGACTTAGTTTACTTTCCTGTTAGCTTTCGAGTGCCAACTTATTGCTGCTGCTACTGCTGCTACAGTGAACTCCTGCTGCTATGATGTATGTGTATACCTCCATCTATTCTGTATACACAAGTCTGAATGGGATGATTTTCAGTGTGTAGTTTTGTGATGCACCTTGTCAATTATCTTTAAAAGCCCATTTAAGAGTAACCCACAAAGATGAATTATAGCTTCCAGTAGCATCACAAGTATGCCTGAAGTCACCCTGCTGGGTTTTATTACATTGCTATCTCTGTAGCAATGTGCAGAAGACAGTGCACATCACTTTACAGCCAGAATATGAAAAGGAGCTAAAAGATATAGTTTCCAGATGGAAATTCTGAATTTCAAGGACAGAAGCTGGATCTGACTATTCCCCACTGTTAATGCACCCTTCTTTCTTTAATTTATATTTTTTTTTATTAGACCATATCCTATACTGGGTAATACGTAATTTCTACTTCCTTTTTTTACCAGTAGCCAAAACTTTAAATCAATTAAAATCAGTTGATCCTATGAACTTTCTGCTGTTGAAACTTGGAAGAAACATTAATACCTTGAAAGATTTTGGTGCCAGTAATTAATACCCAAACACCTATCCCAAATCAGCCTAAGTCCTAACAATCTTATGTGGGCTACAGTATGAATAATCATGAAACATTACTTCAGTCTAGATAATATTCCTGAACTCCTTCCAGAGAAGGTAAAGAAGATAGATGAAGTCTATCTGCCAGAGCACCTCTTAGAACCATCTGTGAATATGTTCCTACATTTATATTAAATGTAATCATACTTTCCTATTATTGAAAAAAAACCCCAACCATTCCTTTTTGTTATACTGGGATGCAATAGCATATAGAGCTGTTCAAACCCCAGAGCTCCAATGAGATCATGGAACAGAAATAATCATGAAGAGTTGGCCAGTCCATACTACTTTTTCAGCATAATGAGTTGTATCTAATGAATATCAGGAACACCGAACAAGCCTGTGTCATTGCACATGAGGAACACTAAACAATCACGTATCATTGTGCAAGTGCTGAGTGTGGTTACAAACACTAAAGGAGATGGGTGCTCCAGATAAAGATCTCATACACTCACAGCTGGTTCTCACCTTGCGGACAGTAGGGTCTATCTCCTTGTAACTCAGTACAATCTGAGTCTTACTTCCCTCCTGAACTGGACACAGACACTGCCCATGCTAGTATAAAGCCTAGCACCACAACATTTGACAAAGGGAAATGCACAGCACTTGCACAATAGCCTTCACCAGCTAAAAACCATTGGATCTGCCACTGCATACACTTTTGCTGCACAGTATTACATAATCAGTGAGGTGGAATGTCCCATCAGCAGGACCAAGCTTTCTTCAGTAGGTTTTCTTTTTTCTGATGCTTGTGGGTTGTTTTTTTTTTATTTTCTTTCCCCATGAGGAGGGCCTGAACATCTATATGAGATTTCAGATGCCCAGAAACCTTGGATGCCCCCCAGGTTCTTCTGTAGACTAACCCCTTGTCTGTGGACAATGACCCAAACATGACAGGACTACAGCACAGTCTGCGTACCACTGAAGAAACTGGGAATGTGGTGGACTCACTGGGCACCACCACCCAGAACAGACTCATGTCCAGGACAAATAGTACTCTCCTTCTTACTCTGGTTGACTGACACAGAGCAATGTCACTCAGGGGACACAAAAGTGCCCTTGTAAACCCCTGTGTGGATTAAGGAAGGGGAATTTTAGCTGCATGGAATCTGGGACAATATAGGACATGCTTCAGAAAATAACCCCACTTTCACACTGCAGAAGTGAAGTCTGAAGTGTTTCTTTTCCCTGTTTGAAGTCATAATTCCAACTTTGTAAAGACAAAAATCAGGTCAACTCCCTGTAGGTACTATGTTACATATGATTCAACTCTATGTATTTGTAAAAGTGTTACCACCCTGGGAAATCAAATTCAGTCCCAAAAGGCAAATCATGAATGCTTGTAAAATCTAAGTGGGAAGTTTACTAGAAAGGAATCTGTGCAGCAGTAACGAAAAATTGTGCTTGGATGGCTTCATATCCACTTTTGCTCTGCAGTCTTTGATGAGTTTTAATTTTTTTAATGTTCATTTTGAACCTTGATGAGAGAACCTGAACAGATAACTTATATATAGGTGTTCATTTTCTTTTGCCACACTTTAAATTCATGAACCACTCTTGAACTGATCTCTTCAATATCTTTGCATGTCACTTCGATAATTCACAAGAACTATTCATCACTTAAAAGTTGCACGGTTTTGTTTCTGTTTCCAGTTCTGTCATATGTATTGTTCAGCTAACAAGGCATAAGTTAAACTATGGTTTGCACAATTTAAAAATTATTTTTATTTTATATTAGAGTTTTCAGGATCTAGTTCCTTTACAAGTGTTCAGTCCTGTAAACTTTTTCTGCCTAGAATATTAATGAAAGATAGATCAGGCACAAGAGATGTGAAAAGTCAAAGACAGATATTTAAAAAACAGTCAAGTTTTAACTTTATCAAGCCCTGACACATGATTAATATGATGTCAAGAGAGACAGGGCTCACAAAGTATGTGTAACTCATCCAGCACATGTGCACAATATTCACTTATATTTATATACACATGGCATGTACACTGAAATAAATACCTTCGTTCAAGTTTTAAATCATGGATTCTTAATGTTCAAGAGTCCTTCAGAATGGATTTTCATTCAGTATCTCCATGAAGCGGCAGAAAGAAAGAGATGGGTCTCATGATCCACTGAGGGTGTCATGATCCACTGTGCCCAAAAGCTAGAATCCGATCTCTGCACTGCACTGCTGGGCACACTGAAATAGCCAGCCAGGAGGAGATGAAGTGCTCAGGGCATTCCTCTGCAGCCATGTCACTTCTTCTCCCTCTCAAATCATCTCAGCTGCCCACATCAGGTCCTGCTTTTATCTGAGCTGAACAGGGCCAAAAGACTGAAGGGCTGAGAATTCGAGGGCTACTGAAGGGAGCTGGAAACCAAACAATGTCTCCAACTGAATCCTCCCAGAGTCTGCGCAACCCAGAGCAAATTAAAGAAATCAGCTGTAATCCATCTATTGGACACCAATGTCCACATGCCCAGAGAAGTCAAAACAGTTCCAGACTTGGTTGCTCATAATAGTTCTTCCAGCTGCTCCGCTGGGACTGCTGTGGATGTAGGCTAGAAATGAAGTGAACAGACACATTCATGCTTAGACAGAATGCATCACGGAGGCACACCACAGATAAACAATGAGAGGAATCTCTGGCTTTGTAAATAGCTTGAAGTGCTTTCAATTTACTCAAAAGACTCAAAGGCATACTTGTGATGGGATTTCTTTGCAGAGAGGTTAATTTCTGTTCTTCAGCATAGAACCAAAAAGTGGTTGTGGTTTTCACCCATCTGGTTCATTTGGTCTAACGATGGAAAGATTTCTTACAAAGGAAAAGCCTGACTAGTAGTTTAATGAGCCTTGAGGGTAATTATATTTCCTTAAAGAAAATCCACCATTTAAAGACTCATGCAGCCAATGTGTGATGCTCTGCTTCTTGGTGTGTCTCCCTGGATAAAATCTGCATGAGAAGCAAAAGGGTCACTTTCTGCCATTGATGTGAATATAGGGGATGCCTAGATGAAATAAAGTAATTTGAACTAAGTTATATTCTTTTGAAATGGCTGGCCATGACTGCTGAGGAGCTGCAGACACTCTAGCCTTATATGCCTCCCTGTGGGAGCACAAGCCCAGCATACTCTTCCACAGTCAGCTGCATGGGAACAGAGCTATTTTCCAAACTACACAGTACACAAGAATACATTCACGCACGACTGAGAAACACCTCTAGCAATATGCAGACATATGTACTCTGTCCTGGCAGAGATGACCTAAGTGCCTACAGCAAGTGTGGAAATTGGGAGGAGGTTTTCAACTTTTTTGGAAAAGAATACACAATTTCCATAGCACTGAATGATACAGAACTAGCATTAGCAGAAAAGTTTATTTAAAAAATTGAGAATTCCAGGCAGTGAAATGCAAGAAATAAACTACTAGCAAATGTGTCTATATTGAAGTGTTTGATGTCTCTTCTTCGCTTTCCCAAGTGCACTGTAATGGGATACTCAGGCTGTCAAGAGCAAGGTTGAGTCTGTAAGTGTCTCCCCATGTTCTTCTGGGCACGATGTTTAGCAAGGCTGAACCCTCACTGCTCCGGTAATTTCTTGATACTGACCAAGTCACCTTGCCAAGAAAAAACAATTGCTTCAGAACATTTTCAGAATACTAAAACCAAAACCATATGAATAATACAATGCTCCAAACAGGTAAGTATTTTTTCACCTTAGGTGAAATGTTATTAAACTGATACCTGCCAATGATAATAAAATCCAGATTTTAGCTCCAAACAGTCCATCTTTTTTAGTACAGTCCACTATATCCTATTGAGAGGAAACTGATCAGGTGAATGAAGTGATATTCAACCCCCATACAGACATTTTTTCTCAGGACCCAGGGGCATTTGTCAGTATTTAGTAAGACAGAAAGGGGCATCTAGTTTGGTCTAGTCTCTGATATTGACTACCAGATTCACAGGGAAAAGTAAAATCAAGGTGAATTGCGGTGCTTCCTTTTCCTTCTCCCAGCTTTTGGTGCTATGCTCTTCAGAGATTTCTTGAATCAACATCAGCAGCTTTGCTTTTAATGGCCCTTCATGGATTGCGTCTTAGATGTAATGGGTCTAATTGCATTATGAATCTACCTTTACAACTATCTTTGCCATGCAAGCAAATCTAATGGAGGTCGTACTATCCTTCTGAAGCCAATGTCCTGCTCTTCATTTCCTTGTTTTTTAAATGAATGACAACATTGCCTTTGAGGTATGATCAAGGTAATTTTCTTTGTTGTGTCCTTCATGCCCCAGTTTGAATGAAAGATGCAACGTTTTTAGTGGTTGCAGTAACATTGCTGTCATCTGCGTGGATCCCACTATCATCTGTAGTTACTCTACATTTGTATCTGACATAACCTCAGTCTTACACAATGAAACAGCTTTTCAGGCTAAATTCCCACAGGTCAGCCACAGTGCAGTTTGCTTTCCTCTTACAACTGCTTTTGAGGTGTAAGTGATTGTCTCTCAAGTGTGGAATAGAGTGTGAATATCTGTTCAAAGCACATGTTACTAACCACTCTCTCAGCTCAGTCTTTCTAGATTTATGCTCAAAAAAATGCCTTGCTGGGTGAAAGTCCTAGAATAGTGGTGACCAGAACATCACTACTAGCATACTAAAACTGGAGATCTCAGACTATCTTCTACCTGAGGATATATTTGTCAATTTTCTACTATTCTTAGGGACTAGATTTCATTCATGAAACAATAGCAGCATCTGAAAATTGCATTAGTTGTCTTTTTACATGGGTTGTCCTCTTGGATTTTTGTGATATGACCATTTGAGAAGAAAAGCATTCGGGAAGGAGTTTGGACCTGGGATATCTTCACAGCCTTGCATTGCCTTTTACTGATCACTGTTGCTTTGTACTCCTAGTCTGCAGGCCCTCTTAGGAGTTCATTTTATTCAACAGGTGGATTGAAAACGAATCTAGTCTGGATCTAAACAATGGTATCTCATGAGCTCAATTTTAAAAATCAAATTACAGACCCAGCTTTTCTAGTTCAGTCATTTGATCACTGTGCAAAGAAGCAGAGTACACTTGTTCTCCAAGAGCAGGCATCAGTGATAGAGTGTGCCAATTGCTGACCTTGATTATTTCTTCCCCTCCATCTGTAATGAGCATATTGCCAGAAGGTGAACTGAAATGTTTCAGACATCTCTGAAATCCAGGCCACTTTCTGAGAGTGTTTTTTGGCTCCTCTGCATTTATTCATGAAAAAGAGAGAGACTAGTATTTTGCTGGAAAGCACAGAAATCAGATGAAATTTTGATAAATAGGGAAGATATATTTTGGAAGCATTCTGCAGAAATTTAAAACAGAGGTCAACGCTGCATGGCCTACTTCGTGAAAAATGGATGCCACAGAAGTGACCATTGTGACAATGTGCCCTTACCCAACTAGCAGACTTCTGGCATTTGCCCTTGGAATATTAAAATGATGAGCATGGCAGGACATGAACCAGTTGAACGGGACATGAACAGTTAAGCAACGAAAACCTTGCTCAAAAGCCAAAGATTGATCTCACACATTTAGGTAAAAACCATTTGGTAAAACAGCCAGATCTGTGGTGGTCTTTAGCCAAAGTCAATTTATTTTTGTTTATTTTATTGTGGGAGCACCAGCTTCTAGATTTAAATGAAATAGACTAAACTGTAATGTGTTTCAAAACAAATGTTTGGACAGTGTCTTCACCTCCCTGTGGTTTTTTCCTATTCCTTCCATCTTCTATATTGCTCTTTCACAAGGGAGACAGTAGAGGCAATGTGAAGGGATTCCTGGTGTCTAGAGATTCTTGATCAAGGAAACTCAACACTCAAAGAACAAATTGCCAAACTATTTCTCCCAATTTACAGTTGATAAAAAATTTCCTAGTTTGAGCTTCAGCTTTGCTCAAAGGGTTCTGCCTCTATGTAAAATGTTTGGAATTCACATACAGATCAAGTAACATATGCCTAATCTTTGAAGAGATTTAGAAGCCTATAGAGAAAGGAAAGGATCCCCACGGCACCAAATATAAATCATGAGCTTTGTCAATAAAATAGTTTTCTCTCTTCTTAAGTGAAGTTCCAAAAAATGAACCCTTGTTGGTGGCAAAAACTGAGAAGCTTCAGCAACAGTAATTTCTAATAGCAGGTCCCTTTCTTTGTCTCTTTCTTTTTTTAAATTGAGACATTGCAAGTACCCTAAATTGTTTAAGAAACAGTAGGAAAGATTTTTGGGTTTTGAACAATGCAGTCTATTTAGCCAAACATAGCTAGTGCAGTATAGAGACCACAATTGGAAACAACTGTTAGTCAGACATCAGTTAGCCTTGTTTTCAGACTGAACGTCAATAGACAATGAAACCACCTAAATTAATTTAAGTAGTAAGCTAAAAACAGGCCTTCAAATTGAATCTTTAAACAGAACTCAGAAGCTAGGACCAATCTGCCAGAGGTTAGGCACCTGAGTCACAATCAGACACTGGAGCCTAGATAAACACCTGCATTTCATATGAGAAAAAGCAGCTGTGGACAGTGGGATCATTTTCAGTGATGTAGTCTGTGTTCTCTATCTGACCTTGGAAAGAATAGCAAGTTTAATTCATGGAGGTAGACTTTTCTTGTTATACAACAACGTCAGATAGGAAGGAGCATGATGAAACTATACCCTGAGGTGTACCCTCAGCAAATTTGCTGATAATACAAAACTGGGAGCAGTGGCTGACACACCAGAAGGCTGCGCTGACATTCAGCAAGACCTGGACAGGCTGGGCAGTTTTGTGGAGGGTAGCCAAATGACGTTCAACAGGGTAAGTATAGAGTCCTGTACCTGGGAAGAGTAACCCCATGCATCAGTACAGGTTAGGAGTAGACCTGCTGGAAAGGTCCAGTGAAGTACCTTGGAGTCCTGGTGGATAACAAGTTAATCATGAGCCAGCAATGTGCCCTTGTGGCCAAGAAGGCCAATGGTATCCTGGGGTGCATAAAGAAGAGTGTATCCAGCATGTCCCAGGAGGTTCTCCTCTGCCACTACTCTGCCCTAGTGAGGCCACATCTGGAATATTGTCCAGTTCTGGGCTTCCTAGTTCGAGAGACAGGAAACTACTGGAGACAGGCCAGCAGAGAGCTACAAAGATGCTTAGGGTGCTGGAGCATCTGTCTTATGAGGAAAGGATGAGAATCCTGGGTCTGTTTAGCCTGGAGAAGAGAAGACTGAGAGGAGATCATGTCAATGCTTATAAATATCTAGAGGGCAAGTGTCAAGAGGCAGGGCCAGTCTCCTTTTAGTGGTGCCCAGTAACAGGATAAGAAACAATGGGCACAAACTAGAACACAGGAAGTTCCACCTAAACATAAAGGTAAAACTTCTTTACTGTGAGGGTGACAGAGCACTGGAACAGGGTGCCCAGAGAGGTTGTGGAGTGTCCTTCTCTAGAGACTTTCAAAGCCTCCTGGACATGTTCCTGTGCAATCTGCTCTGTCAGATGGAGTTGAACTAGATGTTCCTCACAGGTCCCTTCCAACCCCTACCTTCTATGATTCTATGATTCTGTTACTGTTACCTAGGTAATTTCATCCCTAAATAGTATTACTGATATACGTAGGTGCTGTTGGTTGTACACAGCACAGTCCCTTCTCCTTCTCCACAGAGCTTAATACTCCTTTTCAACTAAGAAGTTGGGCCATTTCTCATATAACTTCCCCTCAACCACCTAGGAGATACTGCACCTCCTCATGACACCATCTGTAAGTTTTTCAGCTTCTTACACAGCTATCTGTCATGCCTGACAAATTCCAACCTCACGCTGGACAGTTTCCCAAGTCTGGTTCAGATACTTCAACGTCAGACCGGAGACTAGCCAGTGACATAGTAATCTGCCTGCAGTTCTGACACCTTGAAGTCATGGACTATCAGGAGACCAGTTATCTGGAAAAAGAAGGTATATGGAAGAAGGAGAAGGGTAGAAGTTGGTGGTGAAGCAGAGATAAGCGGTAGGCGTATTGCACACTTTTGGCTGGATGGTTGTACTCAAAAAGTTGTGATCAACAGCTCAATGTACAAGTGGCACCCAGTAATGACTGGTGTTCCTCAGCGACTGGTACTGTGATCAGTGCAGTTTAATATCTTTGATGGCAACACAAACAGTTGGATTGAGTGCACCCTCAGTAATTTTGTAGATGACACCAAGCTACGCGGTGTGGTCAATACACTGGTGGGAAGGGATGTCATCCAGAGGGACCTGGACGGGCTTGAGAGGTGGGCCCATGCCAACCTCATGAAGTTCAAGAAGGCCAAGTGCAAGGTTCTGCACCTGGGTGGAGACAATCCCAGGCCAAGTACAGGCTGAGTGGAGTATGGGTTGAGAGCAGTCCTGAGGAGGAAGACTTGGGCATGCTGGTTGCTCAAAATCTTAATATGAGCCAGCAATGTGTAAGTACAGCCCAGAAGGCCAACCATATCCTGGGTTGCATCAAAAGAAGTGCATCCTTCAGGATGAAGGAGGTGATTCTGCCCCTGTACTCCACTCTTGTGAGACCCCACCTGGAGCATTGTGTCCAGCTCTGGAGTCCCCAACACAAGAAGGATATAGATCTGTTTGAGAGGGTCCAGAAGATGGCTACAAATATGATCAAATGTCTGGAACACCTCTCCTATGAAGACAGACTGAGAGAGTTGGGCTTGTTCATCCTGGAGAAAACTCTCAGGAGACCTTATTGTAGCCTACCACTATCTGAAGGAGGCCTACAAGAAAGCTAGGGAAAAGCTTTTTACAAAGGCCTGTAGTGACAGGACGAGGGGTAATGGTTTGAAACTGGAAGAGGGTAGATTTAGATTGGAGATAAGAGGAAATTCTTCATTCTGAGGGTGGCAAGAGACTGAAACAGGTGCCCAAGGAAGTTATGGATGCTCCATCATAGGATGTGTTCAGATACAGGTTGTATGGGGACTGGTCTAGTGGGAGGTTTCCCTGCCATGGCAGAGGTGTTGGAATTAAATGATCTTTCAGGTTCCTTCCAACCTAACCCATTCTACCATTCTATGACTCTATACATGAGAGGAATAGACACACACCATTATCTTGGCCAGCAACATAAAAGAGCTCACTGCTTTCAGAGGCAGGATCTGATCCAGATTTGGGCTTTCAGCATTGAAACTGAGGGAGAAAACAGAGCTGGAAGCAAAGATGAAAATCACTCTTATTAACACTTTAAGGACCTTCACTGCTAACCAGTCTGGACAGAGTGGTAGAAGTGAATAGGAAAACTAATCAGATATTCAAGAATGGCTGTCACTAGCACAGAAAGCTTTCTCATGCTGGAGTCTTCCAACTGGGGGATGCTTTACATGAGGAAATAAGAGAGCAGGGTTATTTTTCATCTTCCTGATAAAACATTATGCTGCTGGTGTTGCATGGGCATCCACAGGCCTGGATGCTGTGTGCATGTCACTCATTAGGCTCAGGAAAAAAGCTTAAATCTTGTGACACAACCATTCTGCCTGCTGTTTGGAAGAGGAGAGTTTCCCAGCAGCTCCCCCCTGAGACTAGCATAGGGAATGGCAACTGTGGTTGTGTCCAGATCTAAGGGGATTAGCTGTAGAAGAGGGGAAAAAAAGGCATCTGAAAAGGATAAGCAGAAGCTACTATTTCTAGTCTTATTTCTTCCTTTCTTACTGTCTTGAAGATGGGTCCCACAGATCTAATGTGATTCTGTATCCCTTGGCTCCTAAAAGACTAACTGTCCTCTGACTCCTTCTTTTCTGCTGTTGTAAAGTCTTAGATTTTTGGAACATCACTCAATCCTGGACATCTTTCCTACCATACACTTATTTCAGATGTACCACCACTGAGGGTCATCACTTTCAAGACTGCTCCCCTGTGACATTTTTCAGTTTGTTGGAGACTATGTACAGCCTTCTGCAGAAATAACAGAAGGGTTAAAGATGAGAACTATCAGTTAGGCTTGGGTGTATGGGAGCCAGATGTCATAACTGTGAGGTCTGTGTCTGAAAGCAGGTGTACAATGTCTAGGAGAGACAGAGGAGTTATCCAGCACATACTTACCAAGGAAGAATCCATCTTCACAGTTTTGTCAGGATGCACTAAATAGTCATATCTTAGGCCACAAAAATTTGGCACAGATGCCACTAAAACAAACAGTAGCAAATAACCATTCCATTCATCAGGAGGCAAATTTGGGATATTGAGGTATGGAGTATTTGCTATCTCCGCAACTTGGAAAAACCCATCTGATTGAAAAAATTGAGTGTGCAGACTGATTTGAAATGCATGGAAACTAATAATTGCTTGCTGTACCCTCCCCCATGACCCTATCAATATCCTACATGTTGTGAACTGCTTGCCAGTGAATATCCTTGTTATACACTAAACAGTCACTGAACAAGACGAAGAATACCAGTTGTTGTGCAACATGATAGGGAAGCAACTTGTTCATTACATGTTCAGAGTTATATACAATGTCCATGTTCAGTTTGAATAGCCTTATTTGTGAAACCTAAGAAGCGAAAGTGGAGGAGGGTCTAGGATTATAATCTCCTCCTAAGCCATGCCTTCTGTATGTCCTCTGTTGCGATCACATGCCTTGGTGTGAATATTTCAGTTTTCTTTCAGGTCCTACCTCAGCCTCCCCCAGAACTCACCAGTTCATTTTCCCTCCCCAGTCCAGGCTCTGACCAGACTAAGCCTGAATAATCATTTCCTTAAAGTCTTCCAAACCATCACTACCCTCTTCTCTATTCTAGTTATGGATACCAGCTAAGTCTTTCTGTTATCTCTCACCAATCCCTATCTCTCTGCCTGACCAGCCACCTTATACTAAATAATGTGTATTGAGACAAACTATGCTCTTGCTCTATCCTCTACTTGTGCCATAAGATTCATGGATGGGATCACTCATCATCTTCTAATGAAACCTCTTATAAAACCTCTAACTAATGAAGAAGACTGCTTTAGGAGAGATGGATGATGTTTTAATGACATTAGATGTAGAATGTAGGCGTCTAAGAAGCAGGACAAGCAAAGGTCATAAAATGCAGGTACCTCTACTATGGATGTGCAAGAGAGGTGATCTGTTTACCTAGAGACCTTTAGCATCTAATTTTAGATGTAATAATAGATAGTAGAAATGTGGAAAGGTCATCAAAGTCTACAGTGGATAAGTAGATGCTCACACCAGTTCAGGAGGATTCTATGATTCAAATTTAAGCCAGACAAATCCCAGCCAGCGAGTCAGAAACAGAGCAGCAGGGAATGAAGAAACTAATTCACAATTTACATCTTCACAAACTTCATAGAAGTATCCTAAGTGATTTGTCTACTGTTCCGATGTTCTCTACTAAAAATTGTGTGGTTATGCACAGATGTTCAAGGGATGAGGGGAACAAACAGCATTTTCTGGCACTATCTGTGGCTGATGGTGGAGCCGGAAATTGGAGATGGAAAAGAACTACATGGAATCAAAAGTACTGAAAATAAGGCAGCTTGACTTTCAGGCCCTTGATTGAGCGTTTCAGGTGTCAGAGTTTAAAAATACAATAGCTGGGCAGTATATGAAAGTGGAATAAATAAGAAACCTAGGTACATAATTTTATACTAATTTTTAAAAGTCTTACTAGTGTAACTTAAGAATTTAACTTGCCTACCTCCCTATGATACTTACAAAAGTAAAGGAGTACATTTTTTATTTTAGCCAAAAATAATATATAAACAATTTCCAAGGAATGCATTCAATTAGAATGATAGACTACAGTAATGGGTGCACTTGATTGCATTTCCATTTCACAAAGCAACTCACATTTGCTACTAATATGCTAAAATTTGTGCCAGTTAAAATAAACTTGCCTATCACAGAAAGAGAAAATTGTCAAAATACACAACTCAATTCCTTTCTCACTCATACTAAGTTTATTCTAGAATCACTCAATTATTTTTTTCAGAGCTGTTCTTGACATGACAGTTAATTCTATCACTTCTATTAATGTGTATACATGCTGATTCATGTACATGAGTTTCCATGTACTTCTGAGAATGCTTACACACAGGATGACTTATGCCCATAAATAATCATCTTCCATGAGCCATGTTTACATTGTTCAGACAGTTATACACAGCAAAAGAGACTTGTTGGATAGTTCTTCTTAAGGCCTTTTTGGGTATCATCCATAGACAATCCATAGATATCTTGAAGGAAACAACCTGCTGAACAAACTAGGAAAATAACCCCAAAAACCCAACAGAAGAGTCTCAGACCGATTCCAAATCTCTGCCACTCGTCAGAAAATCATAGTTGGACCACCTGAACACAAAGAAAAAAGTACAAATCTGTAACATGAGCTCATGTCCTAGTTCTTTTTGGCTTGGGAATACAAAAAGAGACTTGGTTAATCTTCTCACTCACTCCCTTAACAAGAAAAATGAGAGCACAGAAAAGTGTGTATTACCCTGTGCACTAACTGTAGACTCCTTTCCATTCCGGCAGTAGGCATTTTAGTCCTGTGCTGGCTCCATCTCAGGATTGCATCTCCCCCTTGCAGCAGTTCTCAATATGTCATCTTTATCAACATTTTCTTAATAAACAAAAGTAAACTATTCTGGGTGACCAGAATGTAATTAGACCACATTCTTTATCCCTGAAAAACATTTTACTCCATCGTCAGTTATGGCTTTTTCTACCAGATGATAACTTACTTTTGTGCATATATGTATATATATGGTAAAGTCAAACAGTAAGCACCATTAAGTCTTCAGCAAAAAACTGTAAAGTTCAAATTAAGTGTTAGATTAGCTAACATAAATGCAGTTCTGACAGTAAGACATGAGATGACAAAGCACTTCAGAACCTGAGATAGCCTGAGGGGCTAGCTAAAGATAACAAAAAAGTGTGGTCATCTTGGACCGCTTCCTAAAAATGCTGCGCTCAACAAATGCCAACTCAGCCAAGAGATTAGCAAACAATTGACACAATCAACAGTCTCTGCCCATAGCTACACTAACATGCTGACGGCATTTCCTACCATAGGCCTTAGAGAGCAGGATGGTTCACAGCAGAATTAGTGTGTGGGAAATCTGGTGTTGAGGAGTAGCCATATATCAAAATGGGTATGATGCTTAGCCTGCTAATGTTTAGCAGGATTTAAATGATGCTCTTTGAAATAATATTTTTATCTCATGGGAATGGTTTTCAAAGAGACTTTCTTCTGTCTGTAATCAATTCTGAAGAAAAGAGACACAGATTTCTGACAATTTTTATTGTCAATCTCCATTTTTTAATTAGATCTTTGTTTGTTGTACGGTTGTAACAATTTCAAGCTATATTATGCATTATTCTTAACAGTAAATTCTGAAGAAAAATCTCTTAAGTGGAAACCTGAACACATGCAAATACAGAATATTATGAACAGATAGTGCATATGTTTATATCTGATTCATTCCAGTTTTACTTATGACCCTATTTTTCACGGATCTTGAGCAGTAAAAATATTTGATTTATGGATGTGTGTACATCCAAGGTTACAAAACAAAATACTTAATGTTTCATAAAAAACCCCAGATGCTTATAAGTCAAAATTAAATGACAGCTTTTTATCACAAGTCTTCTTATCATTAGAAATCAGAAATGAGATCCAATTCACAGTTTAAAATAAATAAACAAACAAACAAACAAACAAACAAATAAATAAATAAATAATGGAGGGTCTTCTGAACTGACAGGGCTATTTTTAGGTTGATGTCTACCTTTACCCCAAGGAAACCCATCTTTAAAAGTATTTTTCAAAAGTAAAATTGGGAGAAACTCTCTTTCCCTGTGCATGAAAATAACATTTGGAATATGACCATGTCCTTTTTCTTTTTGTCTGTCCAACCTGTTTATCACAATGCACATTCAAACACAAGCTCTTCCTTTCAAATGCATCTTCAAGGTTTGCTCTTAGAAAGCCTTTTCTCAGAACAAAGCATTGTCAGGTGCCAGACCCAGAAATAAGATATAATAAAAGTGAATTATTCCTGTCCTGTTCATAGAACATGAGTGAGATAAAAAAAAAAAAAAAAAAGCTAGAACTGGCAAGTAAGTTTGGCTTCAAAATATCTGAACTTTCCAGCAGCGATCCAATGCCAGAGAGATATTATTTTATATGTGATATCAACATAGGAAAACAATGCACTGTAAATGCCCTCTGGAAAACACAATCCTTATCTCTTGTACATACATTTTGTTATCACACTGATTATTTTACTCCCTGATAGGTCCAAAGAATGTGGACCTTGGAGCCCAAATTTAGCTATGATAAATATCATTCAGAGGAGGGGGAATAGGTTCAAACCCACATCTGTTTACTTCTTCATGTCCTAATTTGCAGGCTTTACTGAGAACATGAGAGAAGGACAGAGATCCCTACGCTTTTCCCAAAGTCACACACAACATTAAACTCTTCCTTGGTTGCACTAGACTTCCCTGAATTTCACCAGCATCCAACCTTTCCTCTATCACGCAGACTCTCTTAACAACCTCTCTATACCCTCCCTTCCTTGCTGGGATCAACTGATACACTTGCATCATTCTGCTTTCTCTCCCTGCCACTGCAGCAAGCCCAGTTTTACTGCTGGAAGCTCCCTGACATTTGCACTCATGGGACATCCTATGAGGGGCATGTGCCCAAGCCCTTGAGACCGTGGCTGACAAACAGATGTAGCTGCGCGTCAGTACTGCCTGTCACATGCACATATCTTCCCGCCACTCTCCAAGGCTTTGGGCTATGTCCACTGGACATTTCTAGGTCCTAACAGTACAGGCTTTAATATCCACCTGGTGAAAATTTTTATTGCATTTTCTTGGAACTTTTGAGTAAGGATTTGAGAACTTAGTTACCTAATTCTTTGTGGTCTTACTTCCTAGATTTTTGATTTACACAGGGACTTTAACTGCAAGTGCAATTCTTAAAGTCAATTAAGTTAGGGGGTCTTTTTTTTGCAAGGACACTTTCAGATCGATGTCAGCCTGATTTATATTGATTTTTTTACTTGCAGAACTCAACCAATGTTGCTAGCTCCAAATGAACACAAATATGCCTGTGTGAGGCATTACAAGAATGTAATGCAGAGGGTGGGAGCAAAGCACAGGCAAAGTGAGAAGCTGCAGTGCTGTTACCAGAGCAAATCCACATCCTGAATGTGGGGCTACATCACCTGAAGCTCCATTAACTCCTGCTGAGTAAATAGCTGCCTGGCATGGAGACAAGAGTGTTTTCTCAGTCTATTTATTAGAATTTGCTTTTGAGGGAAGGGAACGAAAAGTGAGACCATGAATCTGAACTCCAATGGTAACTAAATAAATCCAATATATTCTTTCTAAATATAGAGTTATTCCTAAGGGGAATAAGAAATATACTTCCTTCACTGCATGGCCAAAGTTGAAGCCTTAAGTTTGTGTCTGCACTCCGTGGACTGTGTTAGGAAGGTCTTTCCTTTTTTTTTTTTTTTTTCTATTTTTAGCTTTTCCTTTTAATTCACACACACACTTCAAGGTCTTAAAAATAAAAGCTCAGTGAGCTCAATGGCACTTTGCAAAGACATTTGAGAAACTGGACAATCACAAGACAATCATAATGACTAGGGTTCAAGCTTATTAAAAGTAAGTTGTCTCCTCTGTCATGCAAAGACATAACACACAGCCCTAGTGTCACATCAAATAGCACAAAGCATTTTTCAGAGGGTGCAGCACCTCAGGAATGTTAGACAAGGACTGTATAGTGCCTTTTAACTGCTTCCACCTCTTAAAGCAGCAGTCCAGCATTGCAAATTAGTGTAAGCAACAGGAAGGAAACTGAAACCAACTTAATTTGGCATTATAAGTAGTGGGAGAAAGACGTACCACTCCCTCAGTCTCTAGGTATTGATCTGTGGCAGTACCAGTATAGCTTTGTTGGAGGCAATAGCACTGGATCTGAAGGTGAGAGGGAGCATGGTACCAGGCATGTGGTCCAAGCATCCTTGTGTGACTGACTGGCCAGGATGGAAATTAAAAAAAGACAAGACCACACCCTAAGGGTTAAATAGCTATTTTATTTACTCTTAACATGAAAAGATATGAAAATTTAAGGGCCAAAAGGGACTGCAGTGATTCTGAGCTTCCAAGCACTGAAGTAATATGGCTATTTGAGGTTCTGTGATCATTTGGATTTAATAAGAATTTTGCTATGAAAGACACAATTCACTTGGCGGGCAGCATGTGAAGCCAGCCCAGCCTGGAAGGATCAGTGATTTCTACTGCTGCTGGTTCCCAGTACACCCACAGGCAAGCCAGTGTTACGGCTCTTCATGAGTTTGTATCTACTCTGTTCTGCAGCTTGAATACAGACTGGGTCTCTTTTTAGAAACAATAGCAGAGACAGGCACCCATTCCTGTTCAGGAGCAGAAGCCAGTCAACATCATTGCCCAAAATGTTCTTCCGTCAAAATCACCACTTGAACTAGAGCCATGCTTTCCACTGCATCCTGTTCACCAGCATGACCGAAGAAGCAAAATGGACTTTTCTCCCAGAGTGGAGTCCTCACACCTCATTGCTGCTCCTTTCACACAGCAGAGGCAAGAAAAAGCTGTCAGCAGCTGGCGTAATTTCTTCCCTCTCCCGTAGAATTCTCATGGCAAAGATGTGTCTCTTGCAAACCTTGAATTAGCACAGCTGGCCAGCAGCATCCTGAGGATGTACATGTACTGATAGGCCTTTCTGACAGACAAGTGTTAATTAAGACAGACTGGAAATTATGATCTCTGGCTTGCCCAAAGGGCAGACAAGCAGGTCTGAATGGCAGGGCCATGCAGCCAGGAAGTCACAAATGGATTGCAAGACACAGGACCATGCATATTGCACCAACTCATACCTTTTCACCCCTTTGCTGCTAAATCTACCACAGAGGGTCTTAACATAGAGACAGGTGCAAATTCATCATCAGCCTTCCCTGGAGCATATTAACTAATGTTACAAAGTTTTGTTGGAGCTACGGGAACATTAGGGATTTCTTTAACTATCAAGTGTATAGACATAGAATCATAGAATGGTAGGGGTTGGAAGGGACCTCCAGAGATCATCACATCCAACCCCCCTGCTAGTGTAGGATCACCTAGGGCAAGCCACACAGGAATAGATCCACGTGTGTCTTGAAAGTCTCTAGAGAAGGAGACACCACAACCTCTCTGGGCAGCCTGTTCCAGTGCTCTGTCACTCTCACAGTAAAAAGTTTTTCCTCCTGTTGAGGTGGACATGATAATTAAAATTTTGTGTATGAACCAGGAAGTGTTAGCCATTGCTTGCAGGTGCTTAGGATGTGAAGTTCATTTCAGAGGTCTCAAAAACAGAGTCTCAGTATGACAAACAAGTATGCCTGCTTATGTCTTTCTCTATATTTTGATACTGTCTTTGTTAGGTTAGTTAGAAAGAATTAATAAAAAGACAAGATTTTATTTAACCCTTTTTAGTTTTATCAGTAAGTGAACCCAGGCTTCTACAACTGATCTCCAGAGTACTTAACATGGCCAAAATCTGCAAAAAGCTCCAAAAAACAGAAATCAGGATCTTCCAGGTCTCTATCTTGATCCCATCAGAGTGAGACCTGTGAATGGACCTTATTATTCCCCACGTCTCAGTTGTAAGAAAAAGGAAGCCTGAATACATGAACTAGAAGGGAAGACCTGCACTATATTCCAGCCATTCTCCTTGTTTGTATGCTCATCAAACCGCTGAAGACGTGGTGATGCATACCTGGTGCTGGGACCTGATTCCCCACCAACACATCACTTCAGCAGAAAGCAGCACTGTCTCTGTATAAATTTGTCCTGTCCACTCACCACAGCAGTTCATCCTGCCTCTTCCTAGTGTCCCTGGCATCCATACAATGTTTCAGAAAAGGCTCATATCCAGCTGAAAGTGATCCATTTTTCCAGGTTAGTGCTCAGCTGAATCAATTTCCTGATCAATTCTCCACACCACTTCACAAACATGAATTCCAGGTATGAGTGACCAGCAGCAAGGAGAAGTTCTGGTCATCCTTTCAATGTACTGCACTTGTATAAAAGTTATGGAGGAACCACAATTTCATCTATATGTAACAAAACCAAACATCTAAATTCACATAGAGCACCACTGTGTTCAGTGAAGTTGTGAGTGAATGTAAAGATGTTATTTTCAAAAAAACCCTCTGTTCCCAGTATCAAAATTGTTTTAAGCACCTTGAGGCACAAAGTTGTAGGAAGTTGTCTACTGGGATTATCCTTGAGGAGTCATGATTTTTCACCATTTTCACCATTTTCACCATCACATTTGGTACCTTATTTGCACTTTTAATGTCCGAAATGCATTGCTAAAAAACTGGCTTTTAGTAGCTGTTGAAAATCAAAGGGCTTATATTCTCATGGATAATTCTGACAGTGAGATATTTGCTCCAAATCTGCGTTGGTACTGATGTTGATTAGGCAGCTGGCTGCCCCTAAAACAAGACAAATTACTCATAAATCCCCACTTCACTCCTGAGTCTTAGAAAATGCTATCCAAATGTGTCCTCCCAGAAAGTGCTGGGTAAACTGTGGGGAGCCAGGTCAAGTGTAGTGATAAGGCATTGACAAGCCTCTGCAGACTGAGCCATGTAACATGGCAACCTCCTCAAAAAAACACTGAAAGGGGATGGTGTTACTGATGCTGGCATTAAAGAAAGCAGAGAGGCCTTTTATTGAGGCTGTGTTGAGGTCTTTTAAAACTTACAGATGGTAGGTAAGTGTGTTTGCGACAGAAGGACGCAGTACTGTGGCAACTGCCATTTCAAACAAGTCTTTATTTCTATTGTGGAGTGAAGTCTGTAGAGTTTGTGCAGATTCAGAGGAAGAAAAACCTTCACATATCCTAAAAAAGCTCCTTGCATTAACATATTTCATGACATATGCTTTTTATAGCTCAACCAGTGGTTTAATGTATCTGTAAGCTGAAGAAAAAGGAGAAAACCAGCAAGTGTATTTTAATGGAGATGAGCAACTAAACCTCTATAAAAAGAACCTGAGAGGGGATGCAGGAAGGAAACAGCCTGACTGAATGTGATCTTGCAGCTTGCATTCACAGGACACGGGGAGAAAAGAGCAGTAACTACACCTTGTGATGGAAAAGGAGTCAGCATGGCTGTGCTGAGAGATCCTGCTCTGACTCCAACAGCCAGAGCAGGACACACACAGCTTTAAGAAATTTTGGAGGCTTGTGAGTCCTGACTGATAAACTTAATGAGCCATCACGGGGAGTGGAGCAGATGAGAAGGACTGGTGATACTATTTTATGTATCTTTATATACATATATATATGTATATATACATATATATATACATATATACTTTACCTTAATGATGTATCAGAAGGGGGATACTGCTCTATTACTGTAAATTCATATTCAGAAGCAAATGCTTTTTTTTTTTTTCATCTTTACACCCTGTTCAATGATAAAACATACTCTAAGATAACTTATTCCAGGGAAGACCTACAAAATTCTAGAGTAACGGACTTCATTCTGTGACAGTTACCTAAGAATCAATGCAACTTTATTAAGACATCCGAAAACAGTAGCTAAGAAAGCAATCTTACTACCAGCATACTTAAACTCAACCCACAGGAGTCTACAGAAGTGCTTGAAAACCTATTTAGGCTTGCAGTAGAGTCTGAAAAACACAGTTGTTGAGAGTCTGTAACCTTGGATTGCAGGGTCCCCAAGAGTGTGTCTGGCAATCTGCTACAGATATCTCTGCATATGTCAACATGAGCTCCTGTAAATTTCACCTTTCCTAAAGAGCTTCCAATTAACAATGTGATACAGAAAGTAAATAGTTTTTTTCATGGGGTTTGATTCAACACCTTGCTCACCCCGCACCACAGAACACCACACAGTCTCTTTCTGTCACTGTGATGCAGTGCTCTTACATAGCCTCACTCACCAGAGAACTATCTGCAAAAGACAGATACATAAATGTGCAAACTACTGTGATTTTGAAGATTCCTTTCTGGAGGGGGTATTGCTAATACTTGAAAAATGCTTACTGTTTTTTTTCTTTCTTTTCTGAAACCATCACAAATATGTTAACAGAAGGGAGCAGCTCTTGGCTGGGATTGAGCAGAGGGAGCCTCTTTCTTCCCCTTGTGAATTCCAAGTCCTAAAACACTAGAATGTGCTAAATATGCTTAACCACAGGACAAAGTGGTTTATATTTTAAGTTACTTTGAATTGATTTCTTGTGCTTTATACCTATTTCTTTTCTGGTTAAGCACAGTGTTTACCACAGACTCCTCAGGGCAGAAATTGCATCCTTACTATGGCCCATTCATTCTTTCCTTAAATTCATGCCATTTTGCTTCCCTAAGAAACTTTTATTTAAGCTTTTTTTTTCCAGCAGAGATACCTGTTCTTAGGCACAGAAATGAAAATAATTTGTAGCTCCTAGTGAAGGAGACTTAAACTAGCTACTAGGGAAATGCAACTATTAGGTGCTTCCCAGGCTGCAATCTTTCTGAAGCTGCTCTTAATTACAGTTTGAGGCACACATGCAACTCAACGCAGGGTGCTGAAAATGTTTTAAAGGAACTGTAGGTCTCCATATTCCCAGTTCCTTCTACTACAGGTGGGTCTGGAAAATGTGCAACTGATATAGCAAAATCCTGACATTTTTGGTCATTAATACATTTCTGCTTTAGATAGACACCTAAGAGCAATTAGATAAGGTGGAGTGATCCTTGGAGCCAAGATGAAGCTGAGCCAAGACAACCATTGCTTCAGTAAGATGTAGTGATTATAATTTCTACATAGAATATAAAGAGAAGGTAAAATCGAAAGAAAGCATCCAAAAGAGGTAGGATGAGGGGAAAAGTAACTGTAGTCTCAAATAGGTCTGTCTTCCTACTTTCAGAAAATAATTTGAAATATCAGATGATGTGTGTGACAGATAGATGAGCTGCGGCAGA
The DNA here is from genome assembly GCA_025331215.1 of Actenoides lindsayi. Classification (NCBI taxonomy): domain Eukaryota; kingdom Metazoa; phylum Chordata; class Aves; order Coraciiformes; family Alcedinidae; genus Actenoides; species Actenoides lindsayi. The sequence continues at coordinate 20,408 of WTSP01015531.1, read as the reverse complement.
AAAACATTTTTGGTACAGAAGTGCTGAATTCAACACAATATTTGCTTACTAGGCAAGGGTAGTTCTACTTTGATGAAATAAGGGATGGATGACTGACAATAGTAATGAACAAAGAGATCCACTTATACTGTTGCAGAAATCTATTATTTTAGTTATTGATTTTTTTTTACATATATATTTGGGAGAGTAGACAGTAAAATAAAAAGTGGTGTAAGTTGCACAAGTAGTGTAAATGTGAAAATGCTGGATTTTAAATTGTACTATGTATCTTTTATTCAGTTACACTTGCACAAAATTAGTATAAAATGCTTTTAAACAAAATTGTCCATGCACTTGCATCACTGATAACTTTTTATGCCTTGTTTATTCCAAATATACAGATATATCTGACCTCAGATGAGGAGAAAGGCACTGAGATTGCACTTTTGAAATGAAACACTGGCATACTGATTGAGTAGACATGTAGTCCATTCCTATGGGATGAGTCTGGTTCACTAGGTACTGGAGACTTTTTAACTGAATATAATTTATATTAGTTAAGAATCCAATGTTAACATATATAACAACAAAGAGTGCACTTAAGGATGATAAAAATATACCTTTCCAAGGTAAATATAATATTCTGATCTCAGGAAGCAGAATGAGATTTTTAAAGGGAGTAAGAATTAGATTTTTCCTCATCTGCCTAATCTGGAGCTTGTCCATTTTAAGGTTCTACTGTCAGCAGCTCTGCTGGAGACAGAACACTAAATTTTATAGCCTCATCTGATCCAGCATATCAATGTCTTTATGAAGTACCAGTATCAAACCCAATAAGGAGGGGCCTCTTTTAGACAAAGAGAAATTCAGGTCTCAAGGTTATAGCTAAAATACAGAGGGGGAAAAAAAAAAGAAGAGAGAAAAAATCAGACAGGTTCACGATGGGTAATTCTCAAGCCTTGACAACTTCACTTTGTTCCAAAGTCTAGAGGAAGAGCAGAGGCTCTAGACGTCCTACAGGGGACTTCCCTGACATGGCACTTCCCTCCCACTAGTTGCACAATCATTCCTTCTTCACAGCAAGGAAAGTTGCCCTAGAGCTCACGGTCCTCAAAGACATGTAATGCCAGTACCACTTTAGATGCTTCACTGAAATCCTGCCCAGCTATTGTAGTCCCCTCTGGCTACTTTTACAGCTCAGAAAGTGCAGTGATAATATTTTGCCTCTTCCCACATCCTTGCAATTTTTACCAGTGTTTCGGTTACCTTTCTAAGTCCTTCCTTAGCTGCTTCTGATGATGGTAAAAGTAATGTGCTCTGTCCAGCTCATATACAGCCAGGCATTTCTTTAGAAGGTCATATTTTTATCTGGAAGCAATGAAGGCTACATATTCTGCAGGATAGCTAACGTGTGCTCATGCTTTTTTCTCCAGTATTTAAACTCTAGAGAAGGCAGGCTTCTGATAGATCTCCCATTTTAGTACATCGCTTCTATGACCTAACATGGAAACAAAACCTCCTTATCTATATGTCATGATACAGAGTCTGAAATACTCTTCATGCTTTGGTAGGTATTACCAGAAATGCAGCCTATCCCAGCTTCCTCAGCTACCACAGAATTTCATATAGACATCCTCAAAACCTTGATAGGTATCCAAATGTGGTGCTTCAGATTGCCATGGTTACTTTATCAAGTTTCCCAAGTTATGATCATAATCCTGGCTGCAGGATAGATACAGGACACCAGCAACGGTTTCAGGAAAAAATCAAAGAATGCTCCTTCCAGTTTTGAGGCTGTGTATAAGCATTAATGATCACTTGCAGTTATGGAAAATTTGGGAAATTATGGGCAAGAAAGATCAACAGAAGTGACATTGAGTACAATTAATTCAATTGCAGAGGTTGGATAATTATTTCATCTCAGCATGAATACGCTTGTGCCTTTATGGAAACCACTAAGAATCCAACTTTGGCTCTGACTCATACAAGAAGTAAGACTTTGTAGGACCTTCAATAATCTCCACAGCTACTTTGGCTACAAATCACCTAAAAGACTTGCTGCTGAGCATTTGTTTTCCAGACAAAAAACATCCAGTCTATTACATTAAAACAGAGAAGCAGTTTGGAGAAACAGTTGCTTTCTAGAATTTTGTTGTTGCTCATTGCCATTTTAGAAAGTAATCAAAGAAAATCCAATTTTTTTTTATTCATTATTCACTTGGCCTGCCATGCTGAGAAAATTTGGTTTCTTTTGGTCTGGAATTTCTTCCTGGAAAAATTCTGCACAGATTCAGAGGACTGCTCTGTTGATTTGACTATATTATTGGAACATTTTTTTTTAATGTGTTAGTCAACAGTCAGAATATGAAGAAGTTCTTGGCCCCACAATGTAAAAATGGACTAAGTAAGACCTTTGAACTGAAAGACAAGTGGACTTTGGACTGAGTTATTTTCTTCAAGTCTCATATTATTTCTAAGAAAATAACTTCTGAGCAATTACATAAAATTTTAACTCAACTGAGCAATGAAGAAGTGAATTTGAAGGTTTACTGTTCATGTAGTTTCTTAAGAGGGAGTATATTTGAGCTGTTCAGGCAAGAATCTGAAATGCAGTATATAGAGAAGAAAAGCAGGTACTGTTCGCATTCCAGAAAAGACAGCTGGAAGTCATTTAAAATTCAGAACTACTGGCATGCACGGTGCATCCATTAAGTATTGCTGTTAGTCAGCACATTCTGACAATCAACCCTACACAATGAATTTAGAAAAAATAAATGATAAAGACATTCTGAAAGGGAAAAATAAGAGTACAGTTGTCTATGTAATATTTCTGATAGGCTGTGATTCCAATACTGTCTTTTCAAACACCTAGGGAGGCTTAAGACAACTAAGTTAAACATCATTAGTTGTCACTCCAAAAAAAGTGTTTTAGAATGGATAAAAAAATGAATAGAACTGAATAATAAATGAATAATAAAACATTCAGCTTAAACACATAACAAGGCTTCACAGATGATGTTTCAAAAACTAAGCTGAAAATTTAGAGGGTATCATATTTGCAGGCTTTTTTTTTCTCCTTGAAATGGGATAACCTGGAACAGTTTTTTGGGGTTTTTGTTTGGTTTTTTGGTTTGGTTTTTTTTGTTGTTGTTGTTGTTTGGGTTTTTTTGGTTTTTTTTAAATAACCTCATCTTTTTGTACTTCAAAACTGAGACTTTTAATGATCTTTCTTGGAAGACTTGGACTGATTCTTATTTTTATTTAAACTAGGTAAATAAAGCTTTGAGAAATTTTCTATTAATAAAACCATACTGTCATCAACTAAACAGAATTCACAGCATTAATGGAACGTGGCAACAAAGTTTAAGGGATTTGGATCTTGTCTGAACAGCCTCTAGCCATTCAGGTATGTGTACAGTCTCCCCATTTTTATCATGCAGAGAAAATACCTCATAGGAAAGAACAGGTCATAGGTCAGAAATAACTAACAGCTAATTAAGATACAATCAAATGTTCTTGCTGTGGCCTGCTGCAGATACCGGGGGCTCCCAAACATTCATTTCCATGTATCTATGCTAAGCTGTAACTGTTCAAACACTGAAAGTTTGCAAGCATTTTCTCCTTTGAGCCTTTGGCAGTGCATCTTCATCTCATATTCAAATATCGGAAACCACTAGTTTCTGAGAGCCCCAGTCTAACTAGTATTTTTAAAATGTCCTGATTTACTTCAGAATTTGACCCTCACTGGAGTCACTGAGCATCTTCCCATTACTGAGGTCCTTACTGACAGACAGATGAAACACACCCATTACTAGATGCAGTCTCACAAAACAAGCATCCAGAAGAGATTACAGAGGCACTGGCATGCAATCTGTCTCACAGAATTAGCTGTACTGGCGCATACATATTAGTTACCAGTAGCACCTTTGAAAGATAAATAAGATAGATCTGCTAGACCTGTACATGCACACACACCAAGAAGAGGTTTTGCAGCTACTCCGAGTTCATAATCCTGTTCATTCCTGGTATGTGAGCTCTGTTAGCCAAAATGATCTCTCATACGGAAAGAGTCTAATTGTAATAATTCATCAAGCAATACCACATTTGAAGAATGCTTGAATACAATTTGGTCTATTAATTGTCTTTATAACAAACTACTGTATCTTAACTTATACACAATAGGTTTGTCTTTTTCATAGTTACTGGCTGTTTGTGGTTTTTTTGTTAATTACATAACACACAGCCAGAATTCCACAAGTAAAATGTACAAAGGTAATTTTTAAATTTTAATTAAGAACAAACAAATAAACAAAAAAACCCAAACAATCAAGCAAACCCATACTTACTTTATATGTACATTAGTTTGATCTATTCTGTGTGGCACTGGGAGAGTAAGCAAATTACTGTGTACAAGAAAGCTTCATGATATTGTACAAAGATGGGAAATTGCTTATTACCAGAGGTATTAGGAATAGCAGCCATGGGAACCACTGGTTTGAATGCAAATGTTTACATACCTAACAGCAATATAGTTGAGTCAGAGAAAATATTTGTCACAGTTTAGGGTCAGGGCAGCCCCTTAGACCTATAACAGACATTCTCTGTTAACTCCCTGCCTCCCCAAAGGGGAAGAGAAAGGGAATAAGGAAGAGAGACTTAGCAATTAGAAAAGGAAACTAGAACAGCTTTAATGAAAATGAAAATAATCATAATAATAACAATAAATATATAAATATATACAAAACAAGTATCAAACTCAAACCCTCCAATGTCAATTACATCACTATCACCACTGATGCTATGGAGTAGGCACCAGGGGAGTCCCAGGCTGGGCCCTGCAGCAGACGGGAGCTGTGTTCAGGAGCTGGATTCTGGTACCGGATTCAGGAACACACAGACCGGATCGAAGGCAGAACGGACAGAGTCCTCCTTGGCTACTCCGAGGAAGGAACCTGAGCCAAACCAAGCAAATCTGGCAAAGCAGTCTGTGGGATATGTAGTCGAAAGGGGACACGTGGGCAATCCAAACTATAACCCCTTGTGTGAAGGATCACAAGCTGGAGACAAGGACAGTAGGTGGCGTATGTGACAGGAAGAAGGACAGCATAGTTCCGGGCATGGAAAGCTATCGCAATGGAAAGCTATCGCAATAGAATGCTTGCTGTCTGACCGCCTGCAGGAAACCAATCAAGAAAGGACTCGTGGACAGTTGTAACCAATCGTGATCTGTTTTGGGGGGGCATGGCTAGTTGCCTGAGCTATATAAACTGGGCGTGTAATGCAATAAAGGGTCGTCACTGTTTACTTGATCACATTGGTTGTTTGTGGCGTCCATTATTCCTCCGCAGCGGTCCAAGAGGGGAGAAGAACCACAGATCCCTCAGCCTTATACTGAATATGACGTATATGGGATAGAATCCCTCGTTGGTCAGTTTAGGGTCACCTGTCCTGGCTGCTCCTCCCTGCAGGTGTAGCCTTTTACTTTCTGCACCCCCCAATGTGGTACAAAAGATCCAGCAGTGGCCTTGGTCTGCACAGCAGTCCTCGGTAGTATCTCTAAACATGGGGTGTTATCACTGCTAGAAGCAAACATCGTCTGTGAAAACAGACTGCTAACATCAGAAAGTGCAGTTACTTAGAAGAGACTTAGTCGAAAAGTAAAATCACTGAACAGAATTAGTTCTGTTCTCACTCAAACCAGGACATTCCACCCCTTATTCCATACCATTTATGTCACACCCATCCCTAGGTTCTCATTTCTTTCTACAGAAAATTTCATTTAGTTGATGATTGTAGATTTCCATCTATTGTAACAGTCTATCAGGGTAGGAAAGATGGAACTCATCACAGTTCATGTCTACAGGTTGCAAGCTCATCTCAGGAGGTTATTGGATGCCATTCAATGAAGCTAGCTCCTATCATTACCACAATGTTATCCTGAAAGACACTTACTGAATACTGTTAATATTATGCAATTAATATACAGCTTTCAATCAAGTACTCTCACGAAGAGTTAAATTTCCTTGAGGTACACACTGTACTCCACCATCTTTCATCATCACCTGCCAAGTACTTCCAGGTCCTTGAGCGAAAGCAGTCCCACAAATGGGTTTGCCTTTACCCCAAGCAGGAAATACACACACTGTTTTCCCCAACAGATTCCTAACAGATTCCTGCAGTCAATACAAATCCTTTAAATAGTGTAAATCCTGTAAACGGTGTAATTCCTGTGATCTACACATACCCTGTTAACCAGGTAAACCATGTGAACCCAGTGAACTTCACAAACCCAGTTGCCAATTATGGACACAACTACCCTCAGAATTAGAGGGGCCCTGCCTCCAGCCAGGTGGAGGAGAGGGACAACAGAGTTTATTGGATTTGAGGGTCTGGCACATTAGAACAACAAAAGTATAAAGCAGTAGTAGATACTGGTGCACAGTGCACACTATTGCCATTGAATCAGAAAGGGACTGAGTCTGTTACCATTTCTGGAGTAACAGGAGGATATCAAGAACTGACTGTAGTAGAGGCTGAAGTGAGTCTAACTGTGAATAAATGGGAAAGGCATCGTATAGTGACTGGTCCAAATGCTCCGTGCATCCTTGGCATAGACTTCCTCAAGAAAGGGTATTATAAGGACCCAAAAGAGTATCGATGAGTCTTTGGTATAGCAGCTGTAGAGACTGAGGACAAGAATCATAGAATCATAGAATTGTCAGGGTTGGAATGGACCTTAAAGATCATCTAGTTCCAACCCCCCTGCCATGGGCAGGGACACCTCCCACTAGATCAGGTTGCTCAGAGC